>VZTR01025582.1:517044-548704 GCA_013400775.1 Chaetops frenatus
CCTTTTGCCAGCCCCAAACTCCAAGGTACCCCCACCCTGCTGAGAGAAAAAAAACTCTCCGAGCTTCACAATACCTGCTCCCCTCAGCTCAATCACTTCTTTTGTTCCCCTTAAGTACCCGGCCATTATGGTCCCTTAGCAACTGATGGGCAAAAGATTCCAAAGGTGAGTAGAAACAAAAGGGAGGAACACCCAAACCCCAACAGTGGTTTGTGACTGTCATTTCCAAAATGAATCCCCACTGGGAGAGAGCAAAGAAACCCGTGAATGGAGACACTGGACAGTGTGCACTGCAGATGCACCTCAGGAGTTTCAGCTTCTGTTTGCTTCAGAGCCTTGCACTTCCAGCTGCATCCTCTTCAGTATATAAGGAACAGTGTAACCACCCTGTTAAATTAACCTTTTTTTTTTTTTTTCCCACGGCAGGCAAGAGCATCTCCACAAAGTCTTTCTTCATGTTTATAAAACTACATCAGCTTTAATTTGTGGGCAGCATATCAGGTTGTTTGCATCAGCAAATTATTTCTAACCACACTTCTAAAACCTCTCTACAGAGGTGACATGTATGGATAGAACTCAGTCAATTTTGAGCTGTTTGGGTGTTTTAGGATAAAAAGGGTGCAAACATTAGTGAGACTTTGATTTTTCTTTGTACTACTATTTGCCTGGTTTAAGTACCACAGGAATTATAATCAATTAAATAGTTGTCTTTTTCCAGTGAGATGCTGTTATATCAGTTCTGAGACACCTAAAACATCCCTACCTAATGACAGTGCAGGTTTCCCAAAACTGATTCCCAGCAGCAACCACAAGTTCACTACCAGCCATGAGCTTCTCTTCTGCCCTTCCCCATCTAAGCCCCGGGAACTGTCTGCTTTTGGGTTTCATTTGCTTGATTCTTGCAGCTGCTGAACCAGATGGCAAAAATGAAATAAGCAATGAAGTTTTAGTACGAAACCAGAAAACTGTACTTACCTTAGCTGTGGACCAGAAATGCTAAATTCTAGTTTAAAAGTTGATTTGTCTTCCCTTCACTGTCTCTTTTTGGTGTTTTCTTTCAGAGAATTGTATTCAAATTTTTTTTAAAGTCCTTTCTAAGACACTACACACAAAAAAAGGGATATGCATTTTTGAGCTGGGATACAGTACAAACAGCTACTTTTTGTAGGGCTCCACAGCTGGAGACTCATCACATTCCTTGAAGTAATAGTTTCACCCTTATCTTAGTCAAAAATTATAAGCAAGCTTCTTGTTTGGTTTTTTACTCACCTGAACTGAAATGCCACAAGTACCATAGTAAAAGAAAAAATATTCATAGCATTGGCTGACTGATGTTGTGAACTTCCTCGTTTATTACAAGCTAACTTCTTCCAATAGAAGAAGAAGAAGAAGAAGAAGAAGAAGAAGAAGAAGAAGAAGAAGAAGAAGAAGAAGAAGAAGAAGTTATAATAATACTAATACTAATGCTAATGCTAATGCTAATACTAATACTAATCTAGGTGCATTATATTCTTGGCCTTGTTGTGAATCTAGTTAGGGCCAGCCATTTATCAGTACAGTGAAAACTTCCTGTAATTTTGTTGCACCTGAAGTTTCATGGGATGTCAGTTTCCTTTCTCTCTACAGATCCTGGCTAGCCTGCCAGGAACTTTGAGCATGACTGAAAGCCTGTTAGGAGCTAAACTAACAAAATGATCTGAATGATACTTGCAACCAAAGGCAGGTGGGAAAGACCAGTCCATGGAATAAGAGTGCTTCCATGAACCCTTGGTCCTACAAAGGTCTCCTAGGGATATGTGGAAAATACATCTCTCTGGACTGCTGAAGCAGGCACATAACACCACAGTGCCTCGTGCTGGTTTGTGTATGTGCCAGTCAGGACAAGCTTTACTGTACTGAGCAGTCCAGTGGGAACTGACCTTGGCAGGGCAACGTGGAGGGTCAGATATACAGAAGTCCGGTGATGGGCACAAAATAAAGCCTGTCCCCACAGTGTTGTTTTATCTATTGCACATGTGAAGAAGCTTTTACAGCTGAGCTCTTTTGATGGAAAGGGCAAGCAGAGATTATCTGGTGTGGCTTTCTCAATCTGTGTGGCTGGCCTCCCAGGGAAAAGCTCTGATCTTTTCCTAGTGCAGCACGTGTGTGTAACTCTGGGGCAAATAAGAAATGGAATGTGTGTCATTTATTTGTTTAGCTCTTTGCAGACCCCCAGCACTCTGTGCTGGCTACCCAGTGCTGAATGCTTATTGTTCAAAGGAGGGCTCCTCGCTAAGGCTGAAGGCTGAAGAAGTTGATGGGAATCTTCTTTCCTTGAGGATGCTTTGGATAGAGACACAATCTTCCACACTTCATGTTCCCATTGAACTCAGTAGGGTGTCTGGATGTGCAAGGAGGGAGCCGCTGGTCCTTCAGTTACTCAGTGTCAATATTAACCCACAAAGTAAATACAAGCACTGGGCTTTCCCACACTTGGTAATTAAATACGCTTCCTCTATTCTCTGCTGCTTTTTACATTAAAGCATCTCCATTGCTTTGGTTTAGCACTAATGATCATATCTGGGAAGCATGTTTAGAAGAGGGCACCATAAACCCATGTTACCAACACGATGTTAGAATGTTTTTTTTAAATATGGCAATAGGAAGGCAGAGTTTAGTGAGCAGGTTTTACATTGTTTCTGGTCTGCTACAATAAATAAATTTAGTTCATCCTGTTCATATGTTAAAATACTAGTTTAATCATACAAGATAACTCATCTTTTTCTGCCATCTAGTGACAAAAAATGCAGCTAAGCAAGCTTGTAGACCTTCTAGCTATGTCATTTTTTTCAGTCACACTCAGACAATAATATACAGCTATCAGCATGGGGTTTTCTGGCAGTTCCAGAGCATTTTGTGTGATTTGAATGAAGGACAAGGCATAGACCTTGTGTTTTGTCCTTTCATGTATCACCATGTTGATAATTTCTTTTAGCCTCTCATCCTGTACATAATGATTAGATCAGTCTTTCAATGAAGAAAGAACATCCCTAGTACAAAAACATACTTGCCATACATGTCTTCAAAGAAACTTGCCTGACACATCACCTGGAGAGACTCTGTCTCTCTGACAAGAAACATTTAAATCTTCCTTCCACCACTGACAGGTTATACACAGGCACACACAATGCAATCATGTAGTGATGGTATTAAGACAATCAGTGGCCACCAGGGACAAGCAAATAAATAGCTGCTATATTTACCCAAAGACTGTATTTCTTTCCTTCTACTGAAATTGAAGGCATACTTCACTGAAGTCAGTAAAACCATTAATATACTTAAAATTTAATCAAATGTTTAAAATGCTATGGTTGAGCAAGACATTCAGCTCCTATTCCATAAAAACTTTATTGTGAAGTTATGATATGAATTGAGAATTTTAGTAATCCTTGCCTAACCATTGCCTTACACAAATACAGGATTTTTCTGAATTTTTCTGTTTAGGCACCAGTATAGACACCAGAAACACATTTCTTGTCTTTTAGTACCATCTGAGTTATAAAAATAGTTCTGTAGATTTAAATAGGTTGCCTGGTTTTTTTCCTAAACAGGAAGCCTCATTAAGATCCCATTAAAATGTTTTTTAAAAACTGCAAATTTCAATACACCTTGGATCAGACCCAAGATAAGGCCATGGAAAAACAGTGGTGACATTCAGCCTCTGTACTGCATAGACATAATCTTTGGCAGTTTGGGAAAGTAAATTACCTCTGCTTCTTTTTCCAGACAATGTCAAAATCATCAGATAAGGTTGAATGGTTAAGCCAGAATGGCAACACACATTAACATATCACCTCTATCTTTACATTAAACATTGCAGCCTTATTAGCAACAGCTGGCTACCTCATTATACTCATCAGAGCAAGTTTACAGACAAGAATTCACAAATCAAAGCCATAATTTTTGCACTGTTTCCAATGAAATATGGAATTATTTTCTTCTCTAATAATGGGGAAGTGCCACAGTGTCTCATTACCCCTGAGGGAGGCATGGGCATTGCTAATGAAGACCACTGTGCACTTGGGAGTGTTGCCTTACAGGTATTTGATTGTTGAAGATGTGTGTATATGTGATTCTCCTGAACTGTGACAAAGATATGGTTTTTGAACCGTAATGTACACCATAACAGAAATCTTACTGTCATTTTAATGACATGGTTAGAAAGATTATCTACTCCAAAAAACAACACTTTTAATTTCAAATAAAAAGAAAAGTGTTCACATAAAAATTACATGATAATAACAAGCATTTTTGTCAAATGGCTATCAGAACTCTATGAAAACTGGCTTTTTAACTGGGGTCAGTGGAAAACAATGAGAAGCCTTACCAAGGCATCAGCTGCATTTTATAACTATCTCACAGAAACAACAAGTCCATGACTGTGTCTTCTCTAAATAAATGAACAATATAAAATTTTTATTTAACTTTGCATTTTCTTTATTGTCTTTAAGTCTCTTCAGGTACATCACTTTGCATTTATGTGAGCATTTAAAGTGATTCCTTATCTCTGAAATAAAAATTAAATAGAAAAAACAATCCCAGCACTGGTTTTTGTGGCTTCCATCAAGGCAGGGTCTTGCTGGAACAAAGCCAGATGACTGTCCTGATCCCCACATACTCCACTGACACGGGCACAGAGGGTTCTTTGAGAGATTGCTCTCTGAGATGAACAAGAAAATAATAACTTTAAGGAGAAAGAGATATTTTCAGACATCATCATGCACTCTTATTTTTTTTAATATCCTTTCTTCACTTTGAGATTCTTTCCCACAAACTGTCCTTATGTTTTATGAATAAATAGACTATACAGAGAAACTTTGGATGAAATCTCAAACATAAGCTTTGAAAATAGGAAACTGTAATCCTCAGTCAGTTATGTTTCATCAGTCTTTAGTGTAATGCAGCCTCTGTGACTTTGAATGTCATGGACAAAACCCTAAAAGGACAGGACAGAACTATAGAAAAAGTAACAGTTGTTTTTGTGTTGGTTTGGGGAATTCTGTTTGGTTTTGTTTGGTTGGGAATGGAGGGGGAAGTTGCTGTTTTAGGGGCGTTTTGCTGGGAGTTTTTTGGTTTGTTTTTTTATGGGTTTTTCCAGTTTGGTTTTTTCGGGTTTTTTTTGGTGGAGTAATATTTGTAACAACAAATAATTTTACATTTCCAGTAAATCATAAGACTGAAAAGCATTTACTTCAATGAGTCTAAACAGACTTAAGCATGTATACACATAGAAACTTTAGAAACCTTTAAAGCCTGATTTCTGTATTTTCACAATGAATAATTTAGAGCAGTAGTACTGCTGTCTAACAACAATTCAAGAAAGAATGACCCCAAAACTAAATCTACTAGCCTCTAGTGGTGGGATGCTTCTGACTATATCCAGACACTTGTGTATGTACAAGTCACCCTACCCTTCACTGCTGTCAGTGCAGAGACAGACAGTGAAGTCAATGGTGCTTTTGGAGCAATCCATCTTATCTTAAGTTAGTTTTCAATATTTGATGGACATGAATCACAGCCTGAACTCTGTCAGCTCAGCTGACTGAATCTGCACCCACTGCAGATCTAGACATACAGGGCTGCAATATCCACATCAAAGGCACCTGAAGATATCTCTGCCTTACTCCTGGCTTGTGATGAATTCTGAAGATTTGTGATATGCTATTTCTTTCTCAACTGATGGGATGGAAGCAAGATGATGTGTCATATGTATGCTAAAATGCCACTTCACTGCAGCCATCTGTGAAGTTCACAGGGGTAGGAGTCTGAGGATCTCACACAGAGGATGTTCTGGTTAAAGATGCTGTTTTGGAGATGCAACATAAAATAAAGGTGCTTATATGAAAAGGACTGAAACCTCCTCCAGCTGCTAGAACAGGTGTTTAAAATAGCTATGCTTCTTTCTGTTTTCATTAAAAACCATAAAATTTTATTTAGACTCTAGGCATATACAATATCTATCTTGAAGCCACCTTGTGGTATGAATCTCTCTAGTCTTCTTTTTAAATTATACATTAATTAACCAGATTTGATTCCCAGAAAAATTAAACTATTGTCAAATCACTGAGTAAATGTAGAGGCTAAATTTAATTCCTGAACCACATACACACACAGCTGTTCTGTGCATGTGTTGACCTATTTGCAGAGGGTGTGATCAAGAGTTTGTCTGGCTCAATAGCTCCTGTATCAAAGCCCTAGAGAGGAAAGGCTGTGACGACAGCAATGCAAAATGCATGTGTCAGTTGTAATTACACTGCTATTTATTTCCTCAGGGTAGACACTTGTACCTTTAGAAATAGCTTGAGACAACTGTCTTGTTTTAAACAAGTCATGAAAGAGACATGGTTATAGCCATGAGGCTGCACAAAGTATGGACATAGATGTACTTGTGGCTCTGTCCCAGTTTTTGATAATATCAAAACTAGGAGGACTTTAGAGCAGTGAATGGGCAGTTGCCTGCACAGATAAAAAGACCATTCTAACTCTTCTCTGGAATAAGCTTATTTGGTGAAAATGTGAGATACAATTATGGGTTTCATTAAAAAGTAGTCTTATAATAGAAAATCACATTACATTTTCCTTGGGCTACCAGGAACAAGATCAGTCTTATGTTCCAGGTCAGTTCATGAAGCCACTTGCCTCCATGACCTGGGTGCAGCTTTTGAAAACCCAAAGATACAACCTGACCCAGGTTTCCTCACTTCCAGAACTGAGCTACAGAATCTCACAGTCACAATGGCCAAGAGACACATGCACAGAGCTGCTCTGGATCAGGTGACATGTGGTAATTTGTCCATGTGCCTGTGTGTCCTTCTGGCCTACTTATAAGGATTTAAATAGCAATTGGGTTTTATTATTAGATTCCGTTATATATATTTGGTACTTTATTTATATACTATGTATAATACATACATAGTTAAATGCATGGCAGAGTTATGAATTGGGAGGGCCATGGTGTCAGAATCTGAATCTGATTTTCAGGTCAGAAATAGTATTGTATGCTGGTTTACAACTTCTTACCTCTTTTCTGCTTCTCCCTTCTCATGCCAGATGAAGGATATTAATTTACCAAAGACCCAAATATGCAGTAAATCATTACCCACCACACAATGACCATTGTGCAGACAGGGACACAAAGGGCATTCCTCCTTCTTCTCTTTTGCATGAGCCAATAACCCAATTTGCAGCCTAGCTATAAGTTATGGGAATCAGTCATAAGAGTTATGTTCCCAGATCCCACAGAGCATCTCTGTGCAGCACTGAGCTAAAGTCTGCCATTACAGGGAAGTATTTTAGGCTTTCATTCACCAAGGGCCATGAGAGTCCGATGGAAGGAATTTGCTGTGTGCCAAATATTATTAATAACATTAAGATATTAAGGACTGTCTACTTACTGCCAAGTAAAATAAAATTAAATCATGTTAGCATAGTGGGAAAAACTCATTCAATAAAAAAGAACAAAAACAGTGGGAGTATTTATTCTAAGGTCCACGTTAGGAAATATGGTTTCAGATCTCAGACCACATGCAAGTTTGGAGTTATTTTCAGTCCTTTTCTTCATTTCTTTTTCACAAAGTAGCAGACTAATCCACAATCATTTTGCCAGCTAGCAGGGACTACCAGATTTTCTACTCATATGGAGCTAGGGCTGCTATGAAACATTAGCTGGGTCTCCAGTTTGTCATATATGGTTCCCCCTTGGCAACCAGAAAGGCCTCTGTGCTGGTAGCCCAATCCCACTGCCAAAAACTTTCATTGCAGCAAGACAGCTTTGAAGCCAAATGTCTCAGGGAGAGCAGAGGATGGCAGGAACATCTCTGCTATAAGAGAGAAAGTTGGGGTGGCTCAGCCTAAAGAAAAGAAGGCTCTGGAGAGACCTTATAACGGCCTTTCAGTACCTAAAGGGGACCTACAAGAGATCTAGAGAGGGACTTTCAACCAGGGCATGTAGTGAGAGGACAAGGGAGAATGGCTTCACAGTGAGAGGGGAGTTTAGATATTAGGAAGAGATTCTTTACTCTGAGGGAAGTGAGGCACTGAAATGGGTTGCCCAGAAAAGTTGTCGATAGTCCATTCCTGGAAGCATTCAAGGCCAGGCTGAGTGGGCCCCTGAACAACCTGATCCAGTGAGTGGCATCCCTGCCCACGGCTGGGGGTTGGAACTAGGTGATATTTAAGGTGCCTTCCAACCCAAACCATTCCATCATTCTGTGTTTCTATGGTTGGCCCTGCTATTTGTGCAGCCAGCCAGCTTGGCTGACTGTCAGCTTTGTTTTTCAGGAGTCAAAAGCAATTCCTTTCAGCTACAGCTTGTCACTTTTAACAAAATATCATAAAAACAATCCAGTTGAAAAAAAATATTTTCACTCCTTGCTGCCTTTTTATTCCTTGCTGGCTTGTCATAAATAAAATGAGCTTTACGTTCTCTGATTCAGCCAGCAAAGCTGTGAGCATCTTTGCTCTGTTCATAACTGCTCAGGATTGTCAGTACAAATCCACTCAGTTAAGGGTAATTGACCCTGCTCTTTGTCATAGGATTTGATATTTGCCTTTGTCCACAGTTTTCACTTCAAACCACATGTACTGCTACACAAATCACATCCCTAGGTGATGTTCCAGGCTGAGTAGGCCTTTCAAATGTGAAGAGTCAGCTCTTACTGTGGCCTCAAACCTGGGGAGTAGTAAAGATACAGCTGCTTTTATAAACAGGTAAGCTAAAGCTATTCACATCGTGAAATAATCTGAGGAATTATACTGTGTTCTGAGTGAAGACTATGCAACAAGCAGCAGGGAGACCCAGAGAAGCAAGGTCTTAATTCTTACATACTCATGAGATGATTTATGTATTTAATGATGATTTTGTGTATTTAATGCCAAAATTGCAGAGAGCAAGGGTTATAAATGTGGTTACCTTCATTGCTGGATGCATATTTGTTCTTAAGGTTTTGAAAATGGACAGATACTTGGGACTGGGAACGTATGAAATCCACAGAACCCATACAGCCACGTCTGTGACTTCCATAAGGATGTGTTGATTTGCACTACTATAAGACGAAATTAAACTAATCTTCCTCACTGTTTCTTAACAAAATACAGTCAAGCATTTCTTGATCCTGAGCATTAACAGTATTCTGCTAGAAGCAGGGGGAAACTATTACTGTTGAGTAATCTCTGCCTGGAAATTGCGGTGTTGTCGCAGAATTGTTCCAAACTGAGCTCCCAGGATTCAGCCGTATCCTTTTATACATAACAGGCAGTTGAATTCAACAGGACAGTTTGTGCTGCACAGAGGGAAAAAAAATCCTGGTTCTGTTTAAAAAAAATTAATTAATTTCAGTTTTGAATCTTAAGCATCAATTATGTCTTTTTCTTTTCTCTAGTTGTGTACACAGGCATTGATCTTACACAAATTATTATTCAGAAAATGTACATATAGATGCCACTAACTGTATTAGTTAGCACATTATCCCTGAGGATCACACTGAGAGAACATTCTAGATGAAGGAACAGATGCAGGAATACTGTGATGTGATGACTTGATTCAAAAAAAATCAGTGATGGCAAAGGAAGATGCAAAGTACCTTTCCTAAGCAGCTCCTGGCTCTTTCAGCCAGCTTCGTTTAGAGCCACTGGTCTAAGATTAGCACCATTTTACTCCCAGCCTCAAACTGAAACACTTTTATTAATTTTATTTTGGCAGGTCCTAATGTTAGCAAGATATAGATGCGTTATTAATATCTGGAGAAATAATTTCTTCTTCACTTCTATTTCCAGTTGTTTGCATTTCATTATTCTCTATTTAGATGAAGTTTTAATAGTTCACCAGTTCATGAAAGTTTACAGACATTTCCTTCTCCAGATCTAGTTCTAATGAAAGAATAAAGAAAATATTTTATAGCAGCATTGCTGACGTACACTGCTGGTGATATTACATTTGAAATGAAACAGTTCTCATAGGATTTAGCATGGAAAGGAAGCTGGGATGACCCATATTCCAAATTCCAGTGGTTGTCCAGACAGAATTCTGTTTGTTAGCAATCATGACAAAATGCCTGTTGCTACTTTTACATTGCAAACAATTTTCCTCCTGTGGTTAATTTACTCCAGGTGAAAGTTTTGGAGAAACACTGTGTGTAGAATCTACAAATAACTAGGTTCTTTAAACATATTTTACTAAACAGCATTAAATATTATATTAAACAGAAATAAAAATGGCATGTCCCAGCAATAATAAATATTGGAGGAAGGCAGAGGGAATACCACATCCTCCTGCACTGAGACTCAGGGAATAATCCTCTTGGGAAGGTGAAAATGGATTTACCATGGATAAAAGAAAAAGGATACAGTGTGAGAGGATGCTATTTTCTCAGCCTTAGGCAATATACAACACATTTTTACCAGCTGGAAAAATGTTGCTGCCGCTTACAAAATAACTGTGGTAGAGCTGCAGCTTTGATTTTGCCAAATTTGAACGGCCACATTCATGAAGTCAAGATGATAGGGAAAGAGAAAAACCTATGCAAGAAGAAGACTACAAGGAGGACCACTGAATGGGACCAGGAAATTAAATCATCACAAGATGTTTCTCCTTGAAATAGCACGTGTAGTGATACTGATCATCTGCATCTCTTCCAAATTTTAATTATTTCATGAGTAAGAGCCGCAGAAGAAAGCTTGGAAACTCTTTTGAAAGGACTGCATTTGTAGATTTTGTGGGTGGTCTTCTACTGCCTCTCTCCAATATATAAAAGGTCTTGCTGGCTCACTTACACTGCCATTTTGTGTTTATCTTACAAACTGAATTTAGGCTGTTGTTTTTGATAGACAGTGAGTGTCTGCTCTTGACATGATGAAATTGCCCAGAGTTCATGATTATAAACAAAACATTTTAAACAAGATTCTCTTCCTATTTATTGAATTGTAGCCACGTACTCCCACTTCTACTGTGGTTTCCCTTTCACTACATTCACTTCTTTGTGGGATTTTCTGTAATACTATCTTAATTGCAAGCTTTTAGTCCCTTTTCTAAGAGTATTTTTCAAGAATTACTCACCAAAATCTCAAGCATGCAGCTATCATCATTCCCACAGTATTGGTTCCTGGTTTATTTACAATAGTTTTGAAGTTGCACAACAAAGTCACATAGTCTAGTGCTTAATATGCTAAATTCTTAACCAATTTATATCAGCACAACCTCACATGATCAAGAAAGCAATACCACTCTGTGTTATCTGGCATTGCACCCACAGCCTTGGGGAAAAGGCTTGTGTCTGGGAGTTGAATTAAAATCATAGACATTTAAGTATGTATAATTAAAACAAGATTCTTAGTAAATTCATGGACATGTCTGAATATTTTCAGCAGAAATTTTCCATGGTTTTTAGTAAGATATACAAAGAATTGATACATAAATTGAAGTGTGGCTCTGTGGGGGTTCTCCATACCTGGTGACTCCTGACTTTTGAAGTATATAAACATACAACCAGTCTTAAACTAAAGGCTATACAAGCTGTTCAGCAATTCATTACAGAACCATAATTCTCTGAACAGGGAAACTAAAAACAACTGTGTGGCTAATACACCCCCCAGTGCATTGGAGTGTTTGTAAACCTCCAGATTCACAAATTAGCCCAGGATTTTGTATAAGCTTGGTTTGTAAAAGTTCACTGACCTAGTCACCCAGAGGGCCAAGGTTGTTCAGGGTCTAGGGAAACAGTGTTTTCTTTAGGTCAAATTTCTTTGCTAATTTAGAGGAAGACACTTTCCCTGTTCATTTTACAGACCAGCAAGATGCTGGGTCTTGTCTGTTTTGTCACAGCCCTGGTGGAATTCCAGAGGAGCGAATTCCTCCTACCCAAGGAGGAATACAGTATCAATGTCAAGAACTGAAATCTTCCAGCAAGAAATTTTTACCAAAAAAATTATTCAAAATTTCTCCTGAACAGATCAGACAAAATACAAATAATGTGTCACAAGTTACTGAAACAAAGGCAGCCAGTTTAATAAGGTTATCTCTGTGAGGCATGTGACATCTGGCCCAGGAAACCTGCACCCCTACAAGGCAGGTGATGTATTCTGACACCCTCCTCAAGGACCAGGTCCTGGCCAAGTCCAAACCAAACTGCCAGTCTGGGATGAACCTGGAAGAAGGAGAATACATAGGGCAAAGCACTGCTGACAGGTGACAAAGAATAAAGAGAAGTTCTGTGGGAGCTGGGAGCTCAAAATGGGCTGAGAGGGCATTGGAGGGAGAGCAGAGCCCAGAGGAAGAACTAAGCAGGGCTGTGGCCACCAGCAGCCAAGGTCTCCAGCTGGGGCCCTGAGATGATTCTGCAACACTGTGGGGAGCCAGTTTCAAGCACTTTTCAGCTACTACAAGGAAAAACTTGTATGATTCTTCTCGTGTTTATAATCCCACTACCCAGTCTTTTTATGTTCTTGGCTTTCAGGTAATTTTCTGTCAGCATCTTTGTATTTTTGGCTTGTCCACTCACATCTTCATCAATTCATGGAAGCAAAAGCCTGTCCTCTATGTTTGAATTCAGTTCAGAGTGAGAAACCTCCAGCCAGCTTGTATTACTAGTCTTGCATATACCATAGTTTTGGATGATGTTTCCCATCACTGCAGCTATCTAATTCCCTAAGGAGTGTACTTATTTCTTACATTTATTCTGAATTAAGGACATCTGTTATACCTGATAGCCTCCAAAAGTCTTTCACCAGAATAATATGATATGACCCTTCTGTCATTTTCCATTAGTACTAATATAATATTTACTGTAATTCAGTCATTGACATAACCTTAGATTTACTTCTTTCCTCTACAACCTACTGGTTTGGGACATCTTCAGTCTTTATTTCATGATCCATTACACCTCCACAGCTTTTCTTTCTACACCACAGGATCCTTACTTCTTTTCCAAAGTAACCCCTTTGCTGATCTTATTGATTTTGCATTATCTTCCAGTCCTGTGCACATGCTTACCTCTTGTAAGACAATATATAGTTTATCTTGTAAAAATCAAATCTTGTTATCCAAATTCTGAAGTCACAAAAATTGCTGGGAACCTTTCTGACCTCTGTCAGAAATTGTTTATTATACCACCTTGTTATGCAGTCCCCTTGGTGGACGCATTCTTTGGATTTATTACTTCAAAATCTGCCCCATTCTTCCTGATCAGTACAGCAAAACTATGCTTATTTTTTATAAATATTTCTCTTCCTCAATTAAATACATAAATCTCCCCCAGCTTGTTTCTTATTCATTTTTCATCAGCCTTTTATTAAAGGAAACATTTCCACAGTCAAAAGAACCCTTCAAATTAAAAATATGAATATTTTGTTTAAATTGTGTGGTTATTGGCAGTGTTGAGCAATAATAGGATAAAGAAAAGTACATTAAATCATGTTAATTTTGAAATCCAGCTATGGAAGAGAACAATAGAGGTAAAATAATGATTCCACTCAGTGGCTTGATAGTAGTTTGCAAATGGACTGAAGCATTTAAATGCCCAAGCCTGTGCCTTCTCACAAGTCATCAATGCCTTTGCAGTACTTGGAACCCATGCTGGCAACCTTGGCAAAGTCGCTGTTCTTCAAAGAAGTCCATGAGTACTTCTTATTAATCTAGGAATAATTTTATTACTGGGAAAGACAAAGAAAAAAGAGAAACACATAGAAATGTAGAGTCATTCCCTTGGGGAATATTTCCACTTAATGGAATACATTTCAGACTTTTGAAGAGAAATCCTGACTCAATTAATTTGTGGGAATTTTGACACTGACTTCAGTGCTGCAGGATGTCACCCCTCCTGTTCACACAGACACAGATCAGAATTTATGTGAGTTAGTAGCTCAAAGGCATGACAACCTTTTCTCATATAAGCCAAGTTTTTCCCTTACTTCTACTTGTCCCAAAAGATGACTGTGGATTCTCAACACTATAAACAAAAACTTGCTTTGCAGGTTAGCATGCATCTCCACATATTTCTTCTTTGCTTAAGGGACCTTTTCCTTGGATAAACTCTTTCTCAGTCCAGACAGGTATTTTTCCTTTCTTCTTTTTATAAGAAGTAAATGCAAAAGCATTCTCTAGAATCAAAAAGTAGGTTCTTGACTATTAAACTAATATAACCCATGTTCTGAAGACCTCAACATGTTGCAAAACATTGAATACTTCGACTCTTTCCTTTACTTTCATCTACTTTTTGCTAATGGGGACATTTTACAGTAAATGTGAATCAATTAGGAGATGTATGTTTGTATTAGCAAACCCTGAATTGGCCTTCATCTTCCCAAAGTCTTCTATTTTGCCTGCAGAAAATCAATCCAGGTAAGGGCAAGTAATTAATTTAGAGCCAAATGTTGACAAGTTTGAGTCAATAACTTTCTGTCTCCAATCCGATTACATTTTGGCCAAAGACCATACAAAAACTAGTCATTAACAAGAATAGTCTAACATCAGTCATTTTTTAAAAACTTCCAGAGAGATCCTGGAAATTATTATAAAGAGCTACATTAAAAAAAAAAAAAATCTTTAAAAGGTTCTGTCTTCAGACTCCAGGTTTTTTAATGTGTCTAATTTCTCTGCTCTACAATAGCCTCCTGTCCCTTTGTGAAATGACAGCCAAGAGGTATAAAGCTCTTCTGATATGTACACTTAATCTAATGCTTCAATGAGAAAGGAGATTTCATTTAGTAGGAAATTTCTTCACATCATTAGTTTTTTCTCAATATTTTTATGGCTCATCAAATTGAAAGTATATTGTAAAATTAAGATGCCATATTCTGCCTTGTGTTAGAGGGCTGCTTCCTGAAAAGCAGACTTATTGTCAAAATCAAGCAAGATAAATGCCTGGAGTATCTTAAAGCTCATCAGAAAGCCCATGGTAGGTGTCACCTGCTGCTGGACTATTCTAGCAGTAAATTACTATACCTGCCCTAAAAACTTCAACCAATTTGATCACTGTGTGGAGCAAAGCTGATCTCTGCTCTCTGTTCACACCTACCCAAACATGAACAAAGCTTTCAGTGACAAATCTCCACTAGCCAGCAGGTTGGAAAAAAAGTGGATGTCATGGATGACAAAACTGAAATATACAATAGGAAAAATTTCAGATGAGAAAAAACATTCTTCAGACCTTGATACCAACCATGCAGAATAACTAGTGAATAGATTCTACCCAGTTACACCCTATTAATGAGGTTCAGTTCAGGTCAATTTTCACTTTGGCATGCCAGGCTTTGAGGGAGAAAAGTAACAGGGGATTTCCCATTTTAGGGAGGGATGCCATTGGCTATTTCCAGAAGTTATTGCTAAAGATTCTGTTTTCTTCAGAAAAAAATGAACTGCATGAAATTGAGAGTTGCAAGCATTTTGCCTGGTAATTGACAGAAAAATCATAAAAATATCTCTCCTGATCTCAAAAAATATTAAAAAAAATAAACCCTAACTGAGCCTTGCCACTTAAAATTAAATTGTCCCTAGACTGTATTTACAGGGTCTCAGGTTACAAGAATGGACACTAAAAAAATAACCATCTGCAAAGGACGTTTTAAAAGTCATCTGCACTGCTGTATTCATGGCTGTTGTATTGCTTCCAGAAAAACAAAACAAACTCTGTCTTTATTCAACCAGTTCTAATGAGACAGCCTGGAATAAAAAGAATTATATATTCTAACATATGCAAACAAACCCCCAAATTTTGTATAAAATTACTTTAAAATCTTGTGAGCCTTCATTTTCAGTTGCACCCAAACTATGAAATCTCTCTTGCTGTTTGAAGAGAGCAGAGATGTTGACCTAGTAACAGAGTCTGGAAATCTATTTGTCCTTCTTTCCTATAATAACAGCTTTTCTCCAACACACATTGTCTGAGAAGAAACCAATCTCCTGTTTGACTTTGTAGGTGATCTAAGGATCGACTTGTTAAAATGGCAGTTTTCTCCAGGGGCTGTATATGCTTTCACAATTAAACTGGGGCCAGTCAGAGGTCTCATTTTCTGTTGCATTAGCTTTCAAGGAGCTAAAGGAGAGATAAGGACCATCCCCTACACACACTTAGATCTTAATGAATGTTAAATCTGTCTTATGAACAGCTAACAAGATCAAGTAAAAATTAATCAATGATAATGACATTTCTCTCTATTCTATCACATTCACAAACATCTACCCAAACTTTTCAGCAGCTGAGCCAGACTCAAAGCCAACAGTCTCTCCACTGACTTCAAATGTCTGAGGCAGAAGTGATGCTGCACTCACTTGCAGCAGCACTCACTCCTTATCCTCATACCCATTAAAGTATTTTATAGGCAACACGTGCCTATCATTTAATCTTTTGACAACAAGATCAATAATTACTATCACTACCCTGGTAAGTCTCAATCTGCTTTCTCAACTCTCATTTAACCCTTTGAAAGCCTTTTCTGGGAGCCTAGCTCATTCTCCTGCTTTACCAGTGCTTACTTTATCTTTCCACTGTTCAGGACTGTAACAGGACTTCCACTGTTCTCTGCCCTTTTTGAGACATAGTAGTGTGAAAATCTAAGTGTCTTCTTATGTCTGTTTGAAACTTGCTGATTTTTTTTCCTCTTCTTTCCTCTTCTGAAATACCACAACGTTTTTCAATTAGAGTAGGTTCTTGTTGCAACTGCTATCAAAGCACTGTTATCATAAAACATCTGTCCTAAATGTAAGAACATCTGTTTCCCAAACTCCTTCTTGGTCCCTAGATGACTCATTTCTTTGATAGCTTTTCTTTGTAAAGGAAGTGAATTTTCCTTTTTTTTTTAAGAACTTGGCTTTTAAAATTCTTCCACTTCATTTAACATATTAAGCTCTGAGATTTTGTGCTTTTCTTGTCATTCTTTCCACAGTATAATACTTACCCAAGTAATATCATTGTTTCAGTTTCTCTTATAAGAACAGCTGGTCCTACACTGGTTTTTAAGTGCTGCCCAAGCAGCAAGGCAAAGAATCCCGGATTTCATTCTCTCTGAAATGCTGACTCCGAGGTTATGAAAACAGTCTAAGGGACACTGGCCCTAGGTACCACTCGAGTCCATTAGAAGGCAGCCATTTATCTTCTCCAAACTCTTTTGCAATTTTTAAATTTCACATAAATATTGCTGAAACCAAGCATATCAATGCAGATCTTCTACATTACTCCTGGAATTTTGCAGTCCAGCCCTATGTAGAGGAACAGAACCTTACAATTTATTTCGCCAAAATCGAAGGAAATTAAACGCTCAGCAAGGCTGCAGCTGAACTCCTGCTGAAAATACAGAGCTGACTTTGTATCATTCCTGTTGAGCCACTGTCATGTTAAGCAGCAAATTCTGCAATCACTAAGGTACAATCCTTTCTTACTCACTATTTCTCCACTCAGCTCCTGTGCAGGCACGCAACTGCTGCATTGTCAGAAAGGTTCTTAGCAGTTATTTCCATTTTTATTTAACTTGAGCTGGGACTACTTTGATCACGGCTTTGAACTGGGAATCACCCCGAGCAGGGCCTGGCAGGCAGTGCTGGCCACACCTTGGGTCAATCACTCACTGCATCACAGCCCTGTCAGTCCTGGGGCACAGAACCTTTCCTGTGGGTCTCCCTCCCCGTTACTGCCCCAGGCACAGCCGGCTCAGCTGGTGGCATCCCCTGCCTTGGCACACCACCTGCATCTCACTGAGCTTCCAACAGCCTCACAAAGTGCCACTCACCCACCTGCCCAGGCCATTGCACAACTGAGGTGTGTCAAAGCAGATTCCTTCTGGACATAAATCAGCACTGCTTTAGAGAGCTGTACTCAGCCTCACTAAGCAAGGAATGGTCCAGCAAGCAGGTAAAAATAAAAAAAATATATTGTCTGCAGAAATAGCTTTCAAATACTCATGAGGGCTCGTCTTTCAAGTGAATAAACCCTGAAACCTGCCCTGAGACCCTGTAGTTTGCTAGATTCTTCACACAGATAAGGGAACTAGCCAGATTCTAGCTCTTTTAGTATTATTATTCATTACTGAATTGAAGGTGAGAGGAAACTGAAAACAGCTTGTCCAGTGTGGTTTCTGAAATAATAGCAATGTGATTCATGAGTGACTTGGAGGTTTGAGGAACTTAAAATTGGGTTAGACAGTCAATTCCCTGACTCCATGAGCTCAGTGCTTTCTGCTAAAATACCCATGAGTAACAACACTGACTTCAAAAAAAATTGCATGGCCTGAATCAGTAGCAGCAGTATTATAGCTGAACAAGCTGGACAGAAGTGGTTAAACAAGTTGTTGGGTTTTCAGTTTCACCATGAAGTACCTTTGTGCCACTACATTTGCCCTGCTTTTCTTACTTCAGCAGTTTCTGGAGAGGATCCATAGAACAGGTTTTGCTGCCAGTCGGTTTTCAGCAAGCAGGAGGACCTGTTGTTGAACTTCCCATATATTACTCCAGTTAGCACATTTCTTCTTTGGGATTAAGGAAACTGGCTGTGTTCCTCTGAGACTGCAAGTTAACACTTCTTTGTAAATGAGAGTGAAAAAAATCTAAAAACCTCAAGAATTCACAGCTGCCCTATGAAAACTAATACCAAGGTGGCTTGTGCCTGTCTCTCGTGCTGGCAGTTTTCTGAAAGGTTGGTAAAAATGATCTGTTGATCTGTTGCTTTATGGGTATTTCTAGAGAACCTGCTACAATAAGTGCATGAACACTCAGATGTTTCTTCCATAAAAGAAATAGATTCCAAGGCCAAAACAAGGAGAAATTAAAGAAATAAGTCAAGAAATGTAGAAAGGATAAATCAGGTGGGATCCCTCAAGATGATGTCCAGAATCTTGATTTCAGTCTTGTCGGGCAAAGAAGGAAATAAAGCACAGGGTCCATCATCAGCTGTAACTGTTGACAGTGTGGGTGTCACACCTGACTCTTCAATTGCATTCCTTCTGTTGCCCATGGTAAGAAAATTCACTTCTGGAGAGCGGCATCTGGGTTTAGACTACAAGCATCTGTTTCTCTCCACTGTCCCTGACACCAGGTTAGATATTTAGTCCTGTCAGAGCATTAAAAATATCGTTCAGCAGCCCTCTCTTCATAGATACATCATCAGTTTCTAGGCACTGAGGTTTCCAGCACTGAAAGCATCTCTTTCTTGGCAGCACTGAGCATCTTGGCTTGCCTGTTAAGCCTGAATTATTCCCACATCTACAGACTAGACATTCCCTTCCCAGTTGTGCATCCAGCACTCAGTGTAGTAGGATTTCTCACAGGATCTTTAGGGTATCCAACATTCAAGGCTAGCCCTAAGCAGATGAGGGTTTCAGCCTCAGTACCCTGTGCTTATCAGTACTGGAATGGAATGAGAAATCTCTTTTGTACTGCCCAAGGGGATCTCTGTCCTTGCACCCCAGAATGGCTCCCACATGATACATTCATTATCAGTGCCTAAAATTGTTCTACTCTTCACAGAATAACAAACTACTAACTGGATGAAAAAGAAGCTGGGACAAATCTTTAGAGCCCCCAAAAAGCATTTCTCACTGGGCTTTTAATCTGTGAAGCAAAACCCGGCAAAGTCTTTGGGGCACTACAAAAGACTGGGTAGGATTTCAGTCGCTCCTACCCACTTTCAAATACACATACATACATAGCAGAATAAATAATACTGAACAAATTCATTCTAGGGACTCTTTAAAACCTGCTGATTCAGCCTTTCATTCATTCCTAGTGAATGAAAGAAGATCACATCATTTGAAATACTCAGGAGTTACTCATCAGATGTTTTGTTTTTAATTGAGTGCTGCAGACACAAAAACAATGTACAGTGAAGGAGGCAGGTTCCGGAAGGCAGATATACAATATGTAAAAGGGCATTATAGAATCAGCAGGCCAAATTTTCAAAGCAAACATGTGAAATAAGGCTTTTAAATTCAGATTTCAGCACCAGAGTCTCAACTACAACAAACCAGACCTTACCTTGCCATGTCTGTCTTTGATGACATTCTTATTTAGAATCATAGAATAGTTTAGCCTGGAAAAGACCCTTAAGATCTTTGAGTCGCACCATTAACCCAATACTGCCAAGTTCATCACTAAACCTTGTCCCAAAGTGCCACGTCTACACATGTTTCAAGTGCCTCCAGGGATGGGAAATACGTCACTCCCCTGGGCAGTTTGTTCTAATGCCTGACCACCCTTACAGTGAAGGAATTTTTCTTACTATTCAATCTAAACCTTGCTACAACTTCCCTCCAAGTAGCTGTGGAAAGCAATAAGCTCTCCCCGGAACCTCCTTTTCTGCAGGCTAAACACCTCAGGACCTTCAGCCACTCCTCATAAGACCAGTTCTCTTTAGGTGTGTGTATTGGCATTACACAGCCTAACATTAATTACCCATCTGAAGAAACAATTCTTGACCTCACTGTGTTCCAGAGATTTGGCAACTAGCAGTATATAAAGAATGCAGTGGTTTTAAGACATAATGACATTTTTAGGAATAAAGCTCTGGTATCACAGGAAAAAGAAAGAGATGGCTTCATTGGCATTTTGGCAACTTCAGATTCACCATGAAATTTTGATTCTTGAAGGCAAGAATTGGGTTTTGAGAGGAAACTAAAGCAGTCATTCTTACCACATTATGAGAATATATAATGTGATTAGAAGGATAGTTTTCAGTATATATGCAATGTATGAGCTGTGCTGAATATATACATATATGTGCATACACCTGTACTAAAATCTGACACAGCTGAGCTGCTCTCCATGGAAAAAAACATAGGTGGAATACACTCTATCTTCTCTTGTGGCAGTGAGTCAGTGGAAAAAAAGCAACCCTGACACCCCAGCCAGACTGCCATGATCTCCATGAAGGGTCTCACTGCAGCTCCTCAGCTGGGTTGAGTCTATGTTTGATCTCAGCAGTGTCTTTGGAAGGGCTGCACAGAGCACAGCTGCCCCAGCAGAGAGAACTCTGACACGGGAGAAATAGAAAGGACTCTCAGCTCAGACCACCAAGAGAAGAGTTTTCTGGGATCTTTCTTACTTACAAGATAGTCTTTTGTAGTTTTGAAGTAGTTTTGAAGATTTTTATATAATGTGCTACACTTATTCTATTTGTATCCCTCGTCCTTTCACCGAGTCCTTTGATTTCAGATAGTTCTCAGAGGATTTGGCTTCATTGTTGCTGGTTTTATTTTGTTTTATTAAACCAGTGCAGAGTGAAAGAGTGAACTTTTGAGCCAGGGCTTTCAACATGGTGTTACTTTCCAGAAAAAGAAATCCCTTGGGTAGCATTGACTTCTTCCTAAACGTCACCAGGAACTCCTCCCAGAAGTCCTGTGCCATGGTGAACACATTCCCTGATTCCTGGGTCCATTCTCCTAGACAGGGACCTTGATTTTATAGAGGTTTGACACAAATGTTCAAGATGTTCTTTGTAGATCAGAGGCCTGTAAGATGGGCTCTGTTTAATATGTAATTAGGTAGAGCTTTCCACTGCAGAAATGACAGCTACATTTAAATCAGTCTTGGGCTGTAACTGAGGTGGGGCTTTTAGCCATTGTGTTTTGTTGCCATATTGTACATCAGGACAGGTAAATGTGTGGTTTGAGCTTCCAAAGTATATAATGGTAAGCCTGTTAAGAGCAAATTGAAGACACTTATTGCTAGCTTTGTAAATCCACTAATCTCTTTGGGTACACAAAGTAGTATATATTCCCTGGGAAGCACTTTTTCAGACCAAAGGCAGGATAGAGGCAGATTTGAGTCCTACAGCTGGTCAACAGTGTGCAGCTAAGTCAACACCTTTTTTTGGCAGAAAACTGAATTACATGAACATTTTTCTCTGAAAATATACGAAGAGTATTTCAGGTTTTCCATAAAAAGCAGTAAACATTTTGAGCAAAAAAAGGTTCTGGTTTGGGTTCTTCCTATTTTGGGTATGCAAAAAGTTACAAATTCCTACTGTTAGAAGGGAAAATAGAAAGATTTTCCAGTCAACTCTAGAAAACATGACTAGTTCAGGAGAGACCCTTGCATCTGAGCATAAAACAGACCATGTCAGTGGTGCCTCTTGGGAGCAGGAGAACCCTGTAGAGGTGGCCCTTGTTCTTTAAGATGGTTTAAGCATTATTTTATAGACTCGACAGCCATAAAGTGCTGGAAGCTCTGTGGTGCTCATAAGAAATTTACAAATTTGCCCTTGAAGGGGATCTAGGTTCACTATTAAAAGCTGAATATCAGCTGTTCCTTTCTTCTCAAACTCTTTGAGCTGCAAGGCTGCTCTGCTTTCAACCAATGCATGGGCCACAGACAGTAGGAGATTGTGTATAGATTACACAGCCTCTCCACATATTGGCTTTCAAAATGACTGAAGAGATTTCTACCCTTCCTCCCCATCACTCTTTTTCCTGGCTGGGGAACTATAACCATTCTGATTTATTAGTTCAAACTAAAGAGAATCTTGTCCATAATTTACAAGGTCTGGATATTGAAACAAACATTATTTTTAATGAATCACTAAAGTTTCTTCAATTCCCCATAGCTGCACAAAAATAACTATCTTACAAACTCCTTAAGAATCAAAACTAAAACATTTTATTAGATTATATACAGTATCAGGAAGAACAGTCAAAATAGCTGACAACCCAAATTGCAGCCTCAATATCTGAAATCAAAAATACTCTTACAATACAGACATTGAAGCAGTTATAACCAGGCTTACAAGTAAATTATTTCCAAGCCAAATCTAAGTAAAAGCTGATACATCCTACCATTAGCCAGTCAGCTCCAGTCCTCGCAGGAGCCCTTTTTGTTCATTGTCTTGGGCTCCCTCTGACAGAAGATTGATATATGTTACAAGAGGTATTGCAGTGATTTTACTATCAAATAACATGTGTGGACAAAACTGCCTGTAGACTGTGGTGGCAAAGGCTCAGTCTGACAAGGACCTCTAGGGCAGCAAGAATATTATTGTTGTCACCTGGCCAAGTTCTCACAGAATAGCAGTTCATTTCTCTCTGTAGTTTTTATCTAAAGCCATGTGTGAACACCATTTGTGAGAAGGCTTTACAGAAAACAAGGTATGTATGAGAAGGGCTGTCTCCTCTATGTTTCAATAACAGCTTAAATTTTCAGTATCTTAGCATCTATTCCTTTTATGCCTCAGAAAATTACAGAGGTAAAAAAACCCCACAAAATCCTAGGTGGAAGCACTATCATCTTTTGAAAACTCTGAAAACAGAATTAAGATTTATCACCTTCTCTCTGACTCAGTGTCAATGAGTACCAGGTACCAAAACTTTTGAAACAATCCTGTTTAGAGCCAATATTTTAGGTCAATCTCAGTTGCATAACATAGTAATGCTTCTTGAATTATCATTGAAATAAAGCTTATGTAGTAATATGAATACTTGGAGTAACATCTATCATTGAGTCAAATATGCTGGCATGATTAATGAAAATATCTAATTCTCTTTCTAATCATCACATTAAAACACATGACCATAAAATTCTGATTGTTATTTACACCCATTAGGATTATATTAAACAATACAACAAACATCCACTACCACAGAAGTATTGCACGTCAGTGTTATTAAAACCATAATATGAACTATGTTTCCTAATAAATTGCATCCAATAAAATCCCCTGATAATAAGAGTGTTATTAAAACAATATTAGAGTTAAATCAAGAACTGGTACAGATGCCTAATCCTCTTTTATCCAGTATGAAGCAGAGGTTGAGTGACACAGCACATAGTTCCTCTGACACAGCTGAGCCCAAAACTGGTAGGGATTCACTGGTTCCCATGTCTTACTACCACAGCTGTATTATCCCAGTATAGAGCAGAGCTTACTGGTGATGGTGTTGATTGTTACCACCCTTGGCCCTTTCCAGGACAAAGAGAACAAGCTGTAAGTAAGGTCTGGCTGTCTTGAGTTGCTATTTCTTTCTGCACATTTCTGTCACATGCAGGAGTTTAGTCAGAAGTTCTTCCCCTTTACCTGGACCTGTTCTTTTTTAGACTGCCTGCATATCACCAAAATCAATTAGTAAGTGAACCCTGCTGGTTATATGGTAGTGATAATTCTGATACATTTGGTATATTCAAGAATAAAGTTCTTGCAGCAGATTAGGAATATTTAAANAATTATCTCTAAGGACTTCATTTATAGGTGTCACTGTGATCCCGGGTGTTTCTCACACCTTCTCCAAGTTGCACACAGCCCTGAGGTAATCATATAACACCAATCCTGCATTTTTTTTGTCAGAGGAATTATTCTAGAGAGGCTGAAGTTATCTTTTTTAGTTAAATTAATATATCAAGTATATTACTAAAACAATAAATATAAATTAAAAATACATATGAGCATTTAAGTTTAGGACACATGGTGAGTTTCGAGATGGTTTATATTAATGCTAAAAAATCAAAGCACTCTAGAACTGTTACACTATAATTGGGAAAGAAGTTATGGATGCATTAATGTGGAAGTTTAATCCACTTCTGTGCTGGGAAACCCACTACACTAACATAGAAGTGGTTCTTTAGGTGGAAAAAAATAATCTATTTCTAAACAAGATCCCCTAGCTACAAATCTGTGGTGGGAGCAAGATTTAAAATAAATTTTAAATAAGATGTTTTGCCTCAAACTTGTTTTCTTGAAACAATCATTTTATGGCTAAATAATTTGTCTGAAAAACATTACTTGTGGGGTTGATTTTTTTTTGTCTGTGTGTTTTACAGTGTAATATGCTAAAAATCAGTTCCATATGGTCTCCATATACTCAATGGTTTAAGGTTTCTGGAGTTTACTCTTCTGTTTTAGTTCCCTGCATACATATAAAAACACACTGTAACATGTATTTTTCTATCTCCTAAAATCATGTGTGGAATTATATTTTACTACTAAGTACCATTGTATATGACATAGATAAGTATCAGAAATAGATAAATGTTCAGTATCAGATGTAAATACTAAACCATTTTCTGCAGTTGTTTAAATAATAATATAGTAAAGGTAAAAATTTTTATGCATTTATAACCTCCTTATACTGTCAGCTAGATTAGGCTGTCTCACATGCTATAGTACAGATACAGCAGAAAAAGGAAAAATGTTTTAGACTGTGAGATTCCATCTGCAATCCTGCCTTTTTATTTAACACAGAAAACTGTTTTTTCAGTCACCATGCAGAGAGAGAGGCTTTCTGTGAAAACCTTTCAGAGAGCCCAAGCTGGCAAGTCTGTGCCTACCTGAGTAAACCCTCAAACAGAGAGAAGGCAGACTGTAGTGGGGAGAGAGCTGAGAGGGAACCTCAGCTTTGCTCTACCACTGCCACTAGTTTAAAAAAGAGTGCTGTATCCCAGCAGGGAGATTTTCACACTCTCAGAGGACTGTTCATCCCACCCTAAAACTGATCTAAGTGGGACTGCTGCAAAAGGGCTCTTTCTCATCACTCTCTCCAGGGAAACACATTTGGTGGGTTTTGCCTATAGAATGATTTGTTGTAAACTAGGGACTAAACTTTCAGCTTCTGCTGCTCAAGGAGAAGCTCATCTTGGAGAGCTGTTAGATGGACAGCTGTTAGGAGATGTTAAGAAGCTCATCTTCTGCCTCCCTACCAAATGAAGAATAAAGCAGAGTGCTGGGCCTGGCCAGGACAGCAAGTTGCCACCAACAGGGTGATCCATGGTGGTGTCAAACTAGGATGTAACTGGTGGCACAGCAGCTTCTTTTTTGGGCTCTTTCCCCACATCACAAATGTTTTTTCTCCTTTATTTATTTTCAAGCTGACATCTTCTTTGTTCAAAAAGTAACAAAATTCTTTATAATTGCTCAGATACTGTTTAATCTAGCTGACATTCATTGTCTTTAGTGTTAACATATTTGGGCAACCTGTCCCAAATTTCTGTATCTGATCAATGCACAAACTGTGTGCACTTCCAGGCTTAGAGAGTACTTTTATTCAGGATATTTGGCAAGGCTGGGCCATGTGAGCTCCCTCTCAGTCATCTTCTCTAGTGATCTTCCCAAACTTCCCTTCCCAATCTTCTTCAGCAAGCTTCTTTTAATTCAGAATTTAAGATATTTCTCATGAAGGCAGACCAAGAGGTCATCTAGCCCAGTGACAACAGGACATGCTGCTTCAAAGAGCACTATTAGTAATTTTTCCCGGTCTCAGAGGCTTATGAAATTTTTTCTGAGCCTTTTTTGATTTCCTAATGCCAGATTTAGGCTGCAGGTAAGAGGCTTGGAAGTGGCTTTCAAGCAATGTTGCATAGTGCCCATGCAAGTCACTCAGCTACACCATTCTCCAAGTATAAGATTCAAGTAAAGTTTCTTTAAATCATGATTGTAACACATCAGTAAGCACAATACAATACAAAGTTAGATGGATAAACATGCCCCAGTATATTCATTAATCTAGTATAGCTGAGATACTTACGAGCCAGTGACACAAAAGTGCACTGTCTGAACACACTGAGAAAGTGAAGAACTGGTGCTGAATCAATGTAAATGGTGCTGAATCAGCCTTAGAGGAGTTCAGCACATTGCATCATCCTTTGTGATCAAAGAAAGTGAGGGCAGCTAATGAGCAGCCAGCACTGCCACCATCCCACACACATAAACCCCCTCACCACACACTACAGAGCACTACTGAGCAGGCAGATAATATTCCGTGGGAAACAAGAAGTTCTGCTCACCACAAACACCACTATAATTAGTGGCAGTATCAGAAGAATCCCTGCTACCAGATGAACTCCTGGTCTGTACTCTTTCCTAAGTAGATTTTTTAGGTACCACTAAACTAAACAAACCACTGTTCCTGGTTTTTTGTATGAATAAGGGGAAATACTTCAAATATTATGCACGCCAACTTCATTCCTGGGATTGCACTTGAATGCATCCTAGCTTGGTTGGTCACTTTTCTGTACACCCACATCCATACCAATATCAACCAGAGGTTTTCTGCCCTACAAACTTCCTTTCCCAGATTCTGAGCAGGCAGCAGTAGCTCGGTGCCCTCAGTTTAACTCTGCCACTTTTGTCCAAACTTATGTCTGTTGTAGCAGCAAAGCAACACCAAAATTAGAAAATGCCTCTTCCTTCCAAAGCAAGTTGTTGTTTTAGACATCATCATGCTCTGTTACTTCCTCCTGCCATGGACAGTACTTCTGTACACAGAAAAGGGTGTGGGACCATGGCAATGGAGTGGCAGGAGCCTGAAGAGGATGGAGAAAGGTAATAAATTCTCTGGGACTCGGAAGGAGTAAGAGGAAAAAGTAAGACTAGAAGGCAGTCCCTGGGAGAGCACAGGATGCTCTGAGCAAGCCAGGAGCAAATTAGAAGGTCTGGAATTAACAGTTAAACTAAACAACTCCTCAAATTCTTCATGCTGAAGCTGGTGGGAACTGGCTAATGAAGGGAATCAACAGAAGCACAGAAAGCAGGGACACAGATACAATGGTCATCTAGGACTTAGTTTTACAAAAATAATGGCCAAAGACCCCCATTTTCAATGGACTAAGCAATATTTTTACTTGTATTTTTCCTTGGTCTCTAGGAAATTCTATTCTTCTTATCTTCAGCATGTTCACTGGCTTTTGTGGTCCGTGCATGGAGGGAAACTGGAAGCTGCATGTGCATATCTGATGCCAGCAATGACAAACGAGAAATGCAAGGGGAGTCTCCATTTCCTATAGACAAGACCTAAAGCCTGTGCTGAACAGCACGGGCCTCATATTAAGCTCTATCTATCAATGATCTGAGTGACAGACTTCAATGTAAAGCCTTGAGTACCCCCACAACCACACAACTGCCTAAAAGCTCAGTGACGTGTGAAAAATTGGAATTCATTTGGAGGAAAAGTAAAAACATCTTTTTTCAGGTAATGTACTCTGGGTTCCACCCTAATCACTGTTACTCATGTTCCAGATGCTGAAAGAAAGCAAAAGCCTTTTCCCAGATAAAATAACCAGGGTAAACTTTTACTTATGATTGGATACACACTCCAAGTGCCAAAATTTGAAGTCAGTGCCATAGAAAAAAAATGCTGTTCCAAGAAGATTTACAGTTACCAGACTCTCTGAATAAAAAACAATGGAACAATAAACTGTCAGACAGCAGGTAATCAGTACTTGGGAAAGCCTCCATTCCCAGACATGTCACATGGGTGACTACAGGTGTACCTATGGAAAGAGCTGCTGCAAGTTCTGTCATAGCAAAGCCCAGAAAAACCCCAGACATGCAAACACACAGCAAAGCTCCCACAAACAAGACAGGTAGCGTAAGGAGTGAGAAAGGAAAAACAAGTCAGGAGTTGTAGTAATTTTCCAAAGAGCCAAGAATAAAATACAGATCTTCCAAGTTCAATGCTAAAGCCTTTTCCACTTTCCACAAGGATCTTGCTGTTTGCTGCTTTTTAAATTCTCAAGCCCAGCCTTAGCGTGAATTTCTGAAAAAGGGCTGATTTTTCTTTTCTGTTTCTAGCACCCAGAGCAACAGGCAATACCACTTGAAGTGAAGTATGTCCTATTATCACTTCCTGACCTGAGAACAAGATGTGAGACCCTTCAGCTTGGCTGAAATAGGAAAATTAATCCACTCAAAGATTTTTAAGTGGGATACTTGGCAATTCCTTCTTGACAGGGAGGAGTAAAAATTGAAAATATTTAAATTCCCATAACCTGTGTATCTTAAAGTCATGCTGGATTCTCTGTAATCTCCAGCCATAATTAGCATGATTAATTGCAGTGGCAAGAACAGCATATCTTCCTCACCAAATCTCTTGCATGACAACGTTTTGTTAGTGTGTGAAAATGAAGTACCAGCTGTTGATAGAAGAGTGACAGTTCTTGTGCACATGTTCCAGCTGTGACCACACAATAAAGTTAAAACATGTAAGAACTCAATATTTTTGTCTATTTCCATACACACTTTGTGTGTAACTTCACTCATTGTCTCTCTGTATGTATATATAATACCTTTTGCCCTATTTCTTTCCTGCACACAGCTGTATGATTTTTAACTTACACCACTAATTGGAGAAGATTACTGATAGAAGTATTTTTATATACTTACCTTTTTTTATCACTAAGAAAGGAAAAGAGAAAATATCAAGGGTTGTCATTTAACCAAATGTTTGATTTCAACTGTCCTGGTCACTGAGTCTCTAATAAGGTTCCCTTGGCTCTGATGGACAACTTGAGACCTCAGCCCTCAGTATGGACTTCATGCACTTCCTGACAATATATTTAAAATCTGCCCTGTTTCAGGATTCTCCCTTTGGCTGTGCCTTCACAGTTCCAAGGAAAGGAAGAATCTGTAACAAACAGACCCCATTCTTGGTCAGTTATGCTAGAAGTCAAAAAGATACGTAGCAGCCCTCTACTATGCCCATCATCAGAAGTGAGGACCCAAACAGGATTTCTGTTTCTGCGAGACCCAGAGTCCTCCACACCACCTGGGCAACAGGTTGTGCAACCCTCTGGCTGCATCCCACTGGCCTCCTGTGGCCCATGGAGCCTCTCCAGTGTCTTCAAATGGAAAGTGTCTGCTCCACATTATTGTGCTGGCAGCTCACTCTCCTTGTGGGATGGTACATGGGGGTGCCTCAGAGGTGGACAGAACTCATTACTCTAATTCTCAACAGCTGCAACAGTGCAGAGAGCCAGGAAAAGCCAAGGATAAGCAAGGAGAGGGGAGGATGGAATCAGCACAGTCAAATTCCTTCAACACTAGTGGGTGAAACCAATCGTGGCCTGACAACTACACGTGCACTAGTAAACTTAAACCAGGCAGGGCAAAGGTTTGAGTGATATCTTGTGGTTGCCTTTACCATCAACTCCAAATAACAGTGCTGGTCACGATGGAGGACTCATCCCAGTCAGCATCTTTGACCCACCTCACTGAAAGGGAAGAGTTTAGAGATACGCTCAAGAGTCCTAAGGTGAGGATACGCCCAGATCAGAGAACAGTCATGATTTATTGTGTTTAGTAGCATAGGTGTGACCAAAGAGTGAGAACAATTCATTCCTATCTCCTTTTTTCTTGTACCCTGCATCTAAAATGTATTTAAATGATTGCATCTCTTGCTCTTCACAGAGCATAAAAACACACTAAACTAAATTATCTGCAAATCTGTTCTGGAAGTGTACTTGGGATTAAAAGGTTGTTGGCAGAAGCACTGGACAGTCAGATTCAGTTGCTGCATTGACATTGTTTGTTCCCTTGAGAGCCCGTGCACTCCCCAGCACATTGCATGTACACCAGCACCACATGTGCAGCTCACAGTGCCTCCCTAGCAGCCACAGCTGGGACACTTGGATGTTGCAGACAGAGGTCCACTGGGAAGCTGACAAATAGGGAGAAGTAGATCTTGCCCATTTAAAGAGCCTGCTAAATCAGTGTTGAAACTGTGAGTGTTCTTTTGTATTTCATACGCCTCCATGCAGGATTCAAAGTGCAGATTATTCTTCTGCTTCAGAAAGGAAAGCTTCAGTAGTCAGCAAGCCATTATTTGAATAGGCATGAGATGAATTCCTGCAGCTGACTTTTTGAATCTCTAATTTCCTCCTTGGTAGCTTTCATAAAGGATAGTGAGACTGAAATGGATAGGTACTCTTCCGTGGAGGTTATTAAAGTAAATATAACATTAACTGGATTTGGTCCCAGTGGAAGTATACTTTGATCTCCAGTCTAAGTAATATTTCTCTTCCTCTCATCAGACATACTCTATCTGCTCTCTTTAAAAGTGCCAATTGCAAGACCATCAGTTATTTTAAGTCTGCCATGACAGGATTTTAAAAGAAGACACCAATGCTAAAGCTGCTCTTTCTGTGTGTGAAGCTACACAACACCTACAGCCTTTTATTATGTTAAGCACTGGAGATTTAAAAAAAAAATAAGCTGGACCCCCCTAAGTCTAGATACCCTTTATCTACTCCTTCCTGGAAAAACAAGATTCATGTCTCCAAACCGAGCACAAAGGAAAATGAAGCACTGACAATGATTCAAGGCTTTCAGTTTCAGAAAGATACAGTGTAATGCTGTGTTCTCAAAAATATTTGGTATTTGTGAGCTAACCTTCACTAAAGATTAATAATTCTCATTAAATTAGGCAGTATTCAGTGTTGGAAATGAAGTTGATTGAAAGGTTAGGATTCAGTACCTCCCTAGTACCTCTATTCATGGCCCATTCCTTCACATGAGCATCATGTTTCCTTGCCTATAGTTTATCTCATTGACCCTCCTCTCAGTACTATCCAACCACTTGTGAGATCTCAGCTTTCAAATCTTCCCAAATGCATACGATATTAAAACCCTGATTTTTGTAACAAAGGGAACACAAAATGTTTCAGAAACACATCATAATATCCTATGTCAGATATGCTACTCCCCAAGGCAGTGATTCTTTCCCACTCCCTAAATATGATGGAAGAACAAATTCCCAGCACAACATGTATGCAAATCAGGAGGCCAGTGGATGCAGGAAAACAGCTCATGGGAAAAGCTTCTGCATCCCATGAGTGTTTTAGTGACCAGCTAAAATCAGGCAAGATACTTTCACCTTCTTCCATTTATCTCTGTAGCGGTTTCACATTCACCTGCTCGCCTGCTCACACCAGGCGAGAGTGTAGTGT
>VZTR01025582.1:557842-611590 GCA_013400775.1 Chaetops frenatus
TTTTTTTTTAATAAAAGGCCATTCTAACAGAGAGGTTACAAGGAAAAACTTACTGGTTTTGCTTAAGTTCAAGCAAAACTGGACAAATTTTGGACACTTTGATTAATAAGAAGTTTTAGAGCATATACCCTGTACATTTTATCATAATGAAGGATTAGTTGTACTTCAGTAGTGACAAAAGGACCCAGGTGGGATCAGAAGCCTGCATTAGCTGTCAGTTGCTGGAAAATAAATAAAAACCCTCGCTACTTCACTGAAAATTATTCTTCACAAATTCTCCCAGCTTCCATTATTTTATTACAAAAATATATTCTACTGAAACAAAAGGGTTTTTTTATGTGAAGACTGTGTTTTATTCTAGGTTCTATGTAATATGAAGTGGTTGCTGTATTTTGTTGATGCTGTTGAAATATCAACTTTTTGTTTCACATGAGTTTTTATTTTGCTTTCTTTTTTATTTTTATTTTAGTCACATTCTTCCTCGTAGCATGGACCTCATGGCATGCCACAGTATTCACCCTTGGGAAGAAAAATCTTTGGACTCTGACAATTTGTGCAGAGAAAATGCCCATCCACTAAAATGTATGTCAAGACTAAAATCTGATGAGATTTAGCTTGTAGATCTCAAACCAAACCATTCCCACTTTTTAGCACCAAAAGCCAACTTTTATGCTTCTGAGTTTCACTAGAAGATGTATGTATATGAACTTAAGTGTCTTTTATAAAAATTTTCCTCAGCAAGTCAGAAAGCAACTGCACATAAAGACCCTCAGTCATTCTTTATTTAAGCACCACTCTCAGTGTGCCTTTAATATAAGGAAGGTAGGTTTACAGCATAAAACATCACCCTACAGACTTCCTGCAACACTGAAGGTTGACCCAAGCATCACATTTCAGGGCTGAGGGCTAAAGGATTTCATTCATTTTCAAAAGACCATTGCTCAGTCTAACTGGAGGGCAGCAAAGTTTATATGACTTTCTCAAGTTGAAAGGCACGAGACGTCACAAGCGTCAGTCTGCATCTGACAACTACTGACATAACCAAAAACCCTCATGAAAGCAAATAAAACAAACCATGGTTATTTGGAAAAGTGATTTAACTTAATCTTACTCTACTGTAAAAATTGGATTATGTCCAAGTTGCTGGGGTTACAGTGGGTTCCACAATCACTCTTTTATGGGGTACAATCAACTTATCAAAAATGATCCTAACTAATTATTTATAATACTGGCTTTCAGACGGTGTTGGTTTTCCTCGGGTTTGAAACCCAGCCAACACCTATATTGCTTCCGTCTACCACCAGGCTTCCCCTGCAGAGGGAATTTCATACCCTTTTGAATGGAGGAGACAAAGCAGCTTCTCCTAAGCCCAGGAAAGGCCAGTGTGTTTTTAGATCAGTCTGCTCCACTGTAAACATTTCATCCAAGAAAATTTAAAGTCTGACATGAAATTTATGATGTCCTACTGGACAAATATTTTCCTTTACTTCATAAGGTACTGGCTACTGTAGTATAACAAAGTGAAAATTGCTTTCCAGGGAAACATGTAGAGATTTATCAGAGATACCTCATTTAATTACATTCCAGTAAGCCAGGCTCAGTCACTTATCTTTGGCAAGTGGAAGGGTGTGGGTTAAATTATCATATAAGCCATTATCAGGGCCGTTGTTAAAGACTTTTTGACAATGAAGTACCTGCATCATACCCCTAACAGGAAATTATGAAAATATTTATATGAGCTCTACGTATACCTTGTAAGCATCAGAGCAATTGAAAAATTCAGTGACAACGGAGTGCTGAATAGGTACAACTCATCCTAGTTCCCAAGGAATATGCATAACTGGGAACTGCTGAACTTCAGCTGTAAAAATATTCTCCTCTGTTACACAGTAAGTCCAATGACCCAGCAAATAACCATACAGATCAAAAAAAGTCAGGGACCCTCTGTAACCTCAAACAGCAAAGCTCTCTGCACAGCAGAGGAGATCCTTGCACTGACACACCAGACCAACAACTGAGGGACACTACACCAACTGGCCAGTCATTCCACCTGCTGGAAGGTTGCAGGATGATCAAATACTGAGATGTCTGTGTTAGCTGAGAATGCACTGTCAGGAAGAGCATGCGAGGGAAAGACAGGGGCCATTGCCTTGGAGTGTAAAGGTGGCAGCACTAATTGGCCATGAGGATGTGAACAATGTTTTGGTAGGGAAGTAGTCAAGCTTGTTATTAAGTTCAAATCTTTAATAGCTCACTAATTCTTTTGAGTCTGCAGAGTGCTTTGTAATTACTTTTAAAATCCCTATGCTTCTCTGTCTATTAGAGCAAGACCAACCTGCCAGGGCCGCTCTCCCCAGCTCACAAGCAAGATCAGCAGTTTTACCCTGTCCCTCTGTAACACCCAATTTAAGAAGAGCAGGGCTGGTTCATTGGCTCAGAGGACAAGCATCACAGCATGACTTCCTCCTGCAGTGGGAAACTCTCTCCCTTCCCAAACCAAGTCAGCCTCAAACCTAAGGCCTGCCTAAGGACAGTGTCTGGACAGGGCACTGCCTCCAACCCTGCCCAGGCATCGCTTGGACAATGCTAAAGGCACTGGCCAAAGCTCTACTGAGGGGCATGTGAGCAGGCAGAAGGGTTGGTCCCACTGAGAGCTCAAACCCCAGTTTAGGAGAGGCACACAGATGCTCTGCCAGGCTCTGGGATGCACCTTTGCTTCCCAGCACAAGGAACAAACCAGGGCAGTGCTCTACATCTGTGCAGATAAGCAGCTCTCAGCCCATCCAGGTGTGTCTGCACCAACACATCCAGCAGCATTGGCACCTTTGGGGTGTGTTGGGGATCAACACAGCACTGGACACAGGTTAGAGGACCTGGAGTGCCACCTTCTGGCACCCTGTCCCTGCATTCCTGGCATGAGCATGAATGCAGACAGATATGTGGGGCAGCTGGGGAACACACACACACACTCACTCCCAGCAACATCCCCAGCAGGCTCCTGCCTCTGTGCCAGCCCTGTCTAGGTGCAAAGTCACTCTCTAACCCAAGAACCCCGATCTGCCGGCATGCAGAATCAAATGGAGATCAGCTCTCAGACACTCCAGAATACAAAGAATGAGCTTGTCTCATCACCTCTGGTTCACACCCTTGACATAGGTGTCAAAGCAAGAAACTTTGCAGTAAACTGCAGGCATTTTCCCACAAAAGAAACACAAACAGGACCCAAACCTCAAAGCTATGAAAAGGGGAGAACAACCATTCAGAATATTCAGGCTTTTCCTCAAATTTCACAGAAAAATGGCGTAATTCCATCCTTTTCCTGTCACTGTAAGTGTAAGGAAATAGATGCTCTGTGCAGACAATCCATTTGTGGAAAATAATCTGTAATGCACAGCTTAGTGCCCTGTGTGAACTCCTCAGCAACATATAACAAGAGCATTGTTATACAATATACACACAATATATAGTCATCTCCCTAGTAATATTTCATCCAGCTATGATCCCAGCAGCCTATAATTAATGTGAATGATCTGTACTACACCCAGTTCTGGAGAGAACAAGGGGAAATGCACCATGGAGGAAGATGAGCAATGACCAACAAGAGAGCAAACCTTTATGGGCATTTCCTGAAACACTCCCTTCATGTTCCCACCACTGATCTGGGGAACAAGCCAGATGCAAAGTGGCATGAACAGTTTCAGTTTTCTGGTGTGAAGCAATTTGATGACAAGATATCTGATATGATAAATTTTTATCTACTAGTCTAACAATTGACTGTCTGTGTAGTGATGTGTCCTTCCCCTTCTCCCAATCTGTGTGCACAGACTGAACTCTGAAGCCACAGACTTTGCTTCCTGCCACATTTGGGGAGTTCAGATCTATAGCAGAACTAGCTAAGGGTCAGTGGAACCTGTTACTGGCACTTTCTATAGCAACTGATGGACAGAAGGTATGGCTAACACAACAGAGGACAGCTGCTGAACATTCTGCCTTTGTTCCTGAAGAGACTCACCTCAGTTCCCAGCTCTCCCACAACTGTGTTAAGCTGGGTAAGTCACCGAGGGTGCCATTTGTCTGCTCTTGAGTAGGAGAGTCATGGATCATCCTGGTTGGCTCAAAGCTGAAATGGTGATGCCCACAGTGATGCACAAAGTGAATCCAGCTCTTCTCACCACTGGCTGCTGGGACAACAACACACAGCCAGGTCATCACTGAAGAGGATTGAAGGGATGGAGCATCTCTCCTCTGAGGAAAGGCTGAGTTGGGGCTGTTCAGCCTGAAGAAAAGAAGGCTCCCAAAAGACCTTCCTGCAGGGTTTATAAGTAAAGTAAGACAGTGACAGATTTTTTAGCAGGGTCAATTGCAATAGGACAAGAGGTAATGATTTTAAACTGAAAAAGCGTCAATTTAGATTAGATATAAGGAAGAGAGATTTTGGGGTTTTTTTAATGAAGGTCATAAAACATTGAAACAGGTTGTCCAAGAAAGTGGTGAATGCCTCATCCCTAGAAATATCCAGGGTCAGGCTGGAAAGGACTCTGAGCAACCTTATCTGGCTAAAGAAGTCCCTGCTTATTGGAAAGAGATTGGACCAGATGACCTTAAAAGGTCCCTTCCAACCCAAACTCTTTTGTGATTCTATGATTATATGAGAGGGCACTCCACTTGTGGCTATCTACAAAAGCACGAGTTTAATATTGCCTTATGTATCCATTCTACTTCTATCCTGGGTGAAGAATCATCCCTTCTTTTATCTTTCCAGTTGATTATAAACTTGATGGCAGCCAAAAGAGTCTCCAAGTACACACACAGATAGAGAGGCACCCATAGAGGCAGGGTGGACATGTCCCACAATCAGAAAATGAATAACCATGGGCTTGCTGTTAACTTGCTGTCTTTCATCACAGCCCTTCAGTACAGCTAGCCAACATGAGTAACTTGCAAGTGTCATGTAAGATTATCAGTTTGACATAGCCTGAGCTTTGTATTTGTGGATGTTAACTTGTGGAGATTAAATATCCTCCATTAATTCACAGGAACTGATAAGAACAGCCAGAAACATCTGATAAAGTCTGTGAAATATTTTACATCTTCACTCTCCTTTTATGAAAACAGGAATACTGCTACCTCTACCCTGGCACACCATCCCCCTTCCAGACCTCCTCTAGAAAAGGCATGCTTATTAAAATACTCCAACATCAAGTCATCATCATATCTTGCCATTGTGAAAAGACAGAAATCTTCACTAAAAGTCCAAACCCACCAAATGCTGAAGGCCTTCACAACTCACTGACAGTAGCTCATACTCTAAGAAATGGCTAAAACTTCCAGTGGTACCATGAAATACCCCCCCCCACCTCTTCCCTTGCATATTTTCAACACCTGCATCTTTATTCAGTCCTTGACAACCTTCCTCTGCTCCCAGCAGAGTAACCGGTTTTCTATGGGCTGTGTTTGGCTTTAGCAGACAGCCCTTAAAAATTTAACAGCCAGCTACTGACATGATTTGGATGGTCCTGTCCACAAAACGAAGATTGCTCTGTTTGCCTTGTCCAGTTGCATCAGCTGGTCTAATATCAGATATTGCCTGTCCTTGCAGTTGAAAGAGAGTTATTCATCATAAAATAGCATTAATTTTAATAATTGACTCCAGACTTTTACCCAAATTTCTTGCCCAACAAAAAAAAGCTCACAAGATTTCAGCAGCACCTCTAATTACCAGCAACGTAAAGAACATCTCTTTCTTGGTAGATTGAGTCACTGCCTCTATGTTTTCCTACTGCAAGCAACTATGCAAACACCAGCCCACCCTAGAGAAATTTGGGCAGTATTGGAAATTTCACAGCCTTTCACAGCAGTTCAGCACAATGCCATTTCACTCACCCTTTCCTGTCATTTGATATAGGGTAAATACTCTGTGTTCAGTGGCCTCCACACACACATTTCCACCTGTGTGGCAGACCAGTGCTCGCCTGCTGGTTTTTAACGTAAAACATGTGGGAATACTGAAAGTCTCAAGAGGTCTGTCTTACACTTCCTGTTCTTTATTTACCTTGCTGTGTTCAGTTTGCTTTTCCATTTATATTTAGCACAGATAAAAGCAGGGCAACCAAGCTCATATGTCTTAGTGAAATAATGGGAAGAGCTGAACACAAAAGCCATCAACAGGCAGGATGAGGCACCTCCGCCACCCGAACAAAGGACAAAACATTTAGCCAGCTTTCAACCATAATGCATACAAGCAAGTGCTTTTTTCCAAGCCTGCATAAGCAGGTGAAAATCTCTCACACATTCACTCCTCACAGGTTGAATAGGTTTGTTATTTTCAGTCAAAGTGTTGGGGAGCTGCATGATTAGGAGACTGCTTTGATCACACCATGCAAAATCCTGCTCTCAGAGCTGGGCAATTACAGACTGCCCCTTGCAGAGGACTTGAGGCAAAGCTACCTGCAAGCCCCTCATATGTTCATTCAGAGCCAGAATCAGTACTAGCTCCACTTCAATTTGTCCAAATGAAGTATGACAGGACTATTAAAGGGCCTTTGTCTGCGTTTGCATAATCTGTGTGCTCATTATTTCACAACTCTATCCACATGTAAAGCCATGCCGCCTTCCACCATGCTCTGTCTCCTCCACACTACAAGCACTGGCCCCAGATGGTGAACAGACTTGGGATGAAAATGCCAAAAGTTTTGAAAAGAAGCAAAACAAAGCCGGGACCTATATGTTCAAAAAACACATCAATGGGTCAGCAAAGCCCCATGCACAGTCAACAGAACACATGCACCAGGCTCACTGAGACACTTGTAAATATAGCAAGTGTCTAAAACTCTAAAATAGGGAGGAAACCAAAAAACAAGCCCCCAAAACAAATGTACAACCCAGCTAACTCTTTAGAAAAGCTCAAAAAACACTTGAATAACTGTAAAAAATAGTGAGGGAGTATAAGGAAAAACATTTCTTAATTCAAAAATGTAGTTGTTAGAGACACTACCTTAATGGTCCCAGACCCTGACCACCAGACAAAACATGATGACAATGTTTGATTTACTTCCACTGTTGCAACAATGAAGCTTTGGAATCATATGTTCATTTTCCAAAAATAAGCACAGTGGTCTGGCAGCACTTCAAGACTGCAATCATAATTGTCAATGTAAACACATATTTGTGTAAGGATGATAGGTAAGAGGCACTTATTTCAGGGACCTTATGCATGAGTATCCATCAGGAGTTGGTATCATCTTGTGATGCTGCAGGTCTCTCCTGCAACATCATAAATCATAAATCACTCTGCAACAGCTTGGCCAACCTGCCCAAAGAAAGCAAAGCTGGGCTGACTGTGAGACTGCAGGATGGATCAAAGCCTGAGGCTGCCACAAGACCCTGGTTTACTGTACTCCAGCCCAACAGTCTCCTGGGCACATGCAGGAGTGGGTGTAACCGTGATGGGGATGGATCCAAGACACCATCACACATCACAGAAACCACAACAGGGGCTGCTGATCATGAGTGGGGACAACAGCCACAACAGTAACGTTTACTCTGGGGCATACCATGTTGTTATGTACTTCAACCATGACAAAAATCAATTGGGTGTTTTTAGAGTGTATTTTTGTGTATTGGCTACCAGCCGTAATCATCTCATGAAGAACTTCTTATATACTAACTATTTCTTTACATAAGAGCTGGAGTTTGAGACTTTAGGAGAGTGGCTTTAACAGAGCACAGAGTGGACACTAAGTGAAAAGCTATCATGAGAAATTGGTAGCCAAACATGACACAGGATGGAGTATGACAAACCCAGGCAGCAGTGATAGGGACAGTGAATTACAATGGTAACACTGCAGAATGCATCCCAGAATCAGCTATGCACACAGCACAGTGACTTTCCTTCACCTCCCTCTTCTTTTCAAAGGAAATTAATATCTTTCAAGGGAATACTTATTTCCAACAAATATCCTCAGGATTTCTCCACAGGCCAGAATTAGCCACTAACTGTTTCCCGAGACTATCTAGAATTATTGAGCAAAAAATAAAGTGAGTAAGAAAAGGTTCCAAGTAAAAAGACAGTTGAGCACCACTAAAACACTAAATATCCCCAGAATACTGTCACGGTGTGCGCTTGTGCAGGCTTGGCACTGGTACCTTCTGCAAGTGTCTCCCAAAGGACTGAGCAGCACCAAGGTTGGGGCAGAGGAGCCCACTAGTCTCACATGCACAGCCAATGGGAATAAGGCTATGAAGGCCAGGAGGGGTTCCTCATGTTTATTCCCAGCTGTGTTTGTTAGGCCCCTGCTGGAAGGGACTGAGCAAAGAACACTTGAACAAAGGCAAGGCACTGGGTTTTATCCCAGGATAGGAAGGGGCGGAGAAACCATCAGAGTCCAGCGATCTGGGGTCTGGGGGTGGTACACAGGAGGGGTCAGGGATATGAAGGCCAATGGTAGAACAGGGAAGGAGTGGCTGGGGGAATCAACGGGGCTTGGCACCAATGGGTTTACAGAACTTGGAACTTGGCCATGTAAGGTAAACAAGGGAAAGTGAAAATTAAAGGCAAGCAGGGGAAAGTGAAACTGAAATAGATTGACATCTCAGTACTTGAAACTCATTGGAGAAGCCAGAACCTAGGGGCTGCCCTTTCAAGGCATCTACAGAATACCAGGATGTGTAGATGCAATGCTTTACGAGAAAGCACTGACAACTTAAAGAAAACTCTACAATTTCAAGAAAGAGGGACTCAGTAACTGCAATGATTCTACTCTGTCCCACAAATCCCTGTGACAGTTTCTACCCATTAGAGCCTGTGCATCCAGGGGCAAATTTGTCCACTAACTTCAGTTTCTCTTCTGGTTTTTCTTTGCCAAGATATTCAGCACTTCTGCTTTTGGTAATTGATTGGAATAAGAATTGTGTAAAGACTTTTTCGGAGCTGCAAGTTTGCGTTAACACATTGCAGTAAATTTCAGTTTTGATTGTATGTACCCCTCCCCATTACAACCCTGGTTATATGTTTCAACTGTTAAGTGCTCCTGTTGCAACCCCCCCATGGAACACTCGCGAGGGTGTCGGGTGTCGCTCACGCAACTCCTCAGAAGAAACATGGCGGGCACGTCCCTAGACTACAAGCTTCCAGATGTTTCTGGGTGGCGTCAGATGCAAATAAAGGATTAACAACCGTCCAGTGACAGAGCAGGGACTCATAGGAACCAATAAGAGAACAAGTTACTATGCAAATTAAGGGATCCAAAAATCACCCAATGAGGAACCAAGGACTATATAAAAAGCAGTGCCCGGGCATAGGCCAGGGTCTTCGACAGACTCTCACCAAGAGAAGAAGACTCAGATCCAGGAGCTACGGCCAGCAGCGCCTGGAGATGACTGGTGGTTCTTCGCTTCATCGGAGAGGAGCTGCAGCGTGCACACCCTGTGAGCCCCCACCCTAGGCCTATTTGAATAAAGCTGAATCACTTAAGCCTGAGGGTCTGCCCCTCATTTGTAACAGTGATTGTCACACCCAAAACAACAACCCACTGGCAGCGACCCGGAAGGTTTATTGGTAGGGTATTTAGTTTGAGGTCATTCCTTTCCCAGCTGTCAACAGAGATAGTTTCATGGTGTTTCAATAACAGAGCAGAATAGGGCTTTTTACAAGATGTGTGTTGGCTTTCTGTCGAACCCTGACTATAACATTCCTCTACTGAGGCAAGGGGAAAATATGTTAAACCCTAGAGCACTGTGGTAACGTATAGATCTGTCTGTGCCTTCTATGGAAGGTAAAATGCAATCAACAGCTTTTTGAGGTGGGCAGAGATCCCACAACTCTCAGATTTCCCCATATTGTTGCCCTATCCTAGGCATAGCACATCAAATATGTGCGCTGCCATGGGAAAGTAGACATTTGGGAGGATTTATCCCTGCTCCTCTCCTCACTTTCTGGGGAAAGGGACAACTTGGAATGACTCTTTCAGGTCAGCCACATCAGTTTTTCTGTCCCCAGTAAGCCTCTACCAAGGAGCATGGCCAAGTAAGAGTCAGCAGATGATGTGGTGAGGACCAAGAGTGCCTACTGACAATGCACATGGCAAAACCCATACACACCTGCTCTGGTTCTGGGTTCAATTGTCTAACTCCAGCAAATCCAGTTCAAGGAAAAACCCCATGTTCACAACCTCATCCAGCAGCAGCCACTTGTCTGGGATAGCATTTTACTCCTGGGTTCTACATATTTGCTGTGAGATGCACTCATGATTGCAGGAAAAGACTTTGTATGCCACCAACAGAAATTATTCTCAGGACAGTGTTGTCTCATCCACATCATACCCCAGTGTGAACACACAGCAAGTAGCAGTTCTGCCCATGCTGCAGGTCTCTACTTGTGAACCAGGACTGGCACAGCAATTGCACAGGGGGCTTCATGAAGTGGGGTGGAGCACAGGGCTGTGGGCATTTTGCTTTGAATCCCTGAGTCACACTACACTTGGCTCAAGTCAGTGACTCACTCCAGTGAATGCTAAAGTCATTCATGATTTCTTTTTCTTAAACAACAAAAGTAACATTCTATGGGTCCAGAAAGGGTAAAATGTAATGGACACTTTGTGAACCTAAATCAAAACTCAGTGAAGGCAATGGAAGGATCTCTGTGGCTTCCACACACTTTCAATCATGATGCCTTCAGTTTTTCTTCAAGAGACCTTTCCATTTATTAAGGAGGAATGATCTTTCTTTTGTAGCACTAATCTTCAGCTCTCTTAGAAGCAGTCTCCTTTGCCACAGTGGTCTTTGGAGCAAGAAGAAAAAAAAAAAAAAGAAAAAGAAATTGATTCCTTCTTTTCCTCTTAATGTAAAATGCAGTAATATCTTAACTATGAACTTACAAATACTGAACTAGCATCAGTATTTCTATGAACCGAGAGGTCTTAGGGAAAAAAATCAGATCCAAACCTGTGGGATGTAACAATTACCCCAGGCCTGGAAGGAAAAGGAACAGTCTTTATCTTAATGACAAAATTCTCTTCCAGAGAGTAATGTTTACAAATTATTAAGTGTAGGACATTTTTACCTTCTTTTGAGATGTCACATTGCAAAAAACATTCCACAGAATTAGGAAAAATAAATATTTAAGGCTCGTGAGTACAGTCAGGTCTCACTGAGCTATCCAAGTAATTGTTATTTATATCCATTGTTAAAGCTGTTAGTAAGCACTTGGGGCCAAAGCTGCCCTTACTGTAAATAGAAAAGTTGTGCAGCAGTCCAAGATATCCCTGACTAACACATATGCTTCTTGCATAGACAAATATAACTTTTCAGACGACCTATACATTTTCAAAAACCTCTTTTTGTGAACACCATTTCTAAAATTATTGAAATAGTTGAATAAAGCTGAATCACTTAAATGTTTAACAAATGTTAAATGTTTAACAAAAAATGTTTAACATAAATGTTTAACAAAAAGGTTTAACAAAAAAACTCACAACGTTGGGACCTGTGTCCTTCAACATGGAGAGGACCTACTAAATTCATAATTGAGCTGCACTGGATGCTACCAACACACTTCTCTGTCCAGTTTCATCTTGCTGCAATCCAGGTCCTTTCAATTAGGGCTGGAATTTCACAAAGACTACTGCAAGGGTGTGAAGAAGTCATTGATTTTTAACAAACTTTAATGAGGGGGAGATGACTGCAGCCTCCTTCAGAAGAGATTCTCAGCTATCAGGATGGAGTAAGGGATCCCCTTCCAAAATGCAATTTCGACAGGACCACAGTGATTTACATACCTACTCCAGAATGCTTCTTACTCACAAGTTGTACACAGGTTACAGCTCAGCTCTCTCCTTCAGCTCTCAAAGAGCATAGTGCTGGTTAGCTATCCCTAACTTCATATGAGCTACTCTTTAAGCTGTATTCCTTATTCATCTAGGTCAAGGCAATGTTGGGTTAACAACTTTATAATTAACATGTAACATCGTTATACATAATTAGAGTCAACCCCAGCATCTGACCCAGCCTTGAATCCATGACTCTGGCTGGCAGCTTTAAAAAGGATTATTCGCTTTCCTTTGAGAGATGTCCCTCTTTTTTTTTTCCTTTAAAGCTGGGTTTTATCAGGGCAGCTTTCCAGTCTGCTCGGCTTCCCTTCCAGACTTTTTCAAAACAGTCCTTTAGTCCCTTGCTCTGTGGTTTCTTTCACATTTAAGACAAGCACTGTTCTAAAACCCACATGTTAGAATTTGGGATTAAAAATAGCCATTGCAGACTGGTTAGCATGAAGCAGCCATTCATGGCACACAATAGGCACAGCCACAGCCGTGCCAGTTCTCAGCACAGCTCCAGTGATGGACACAGTGCTGGGCCAGTGCCTTTCCCAGGCAGCCTCAGCCCTTCTATCTCTTCCCATCTGACAGCCTTGCAAAGCTCCCAGAGCACATCAGCTCTTCCAGAGGAGAACCACAGCACTCAGAAACCTCAATGAGTCTTGTGTTCAGTAACCACAAGCAAATTTCTAGGATGAGTTCTTCGAGCCAGCATTAAACAATGACTTGAAATGTGCATAATCTGATAATATTGCATATTTCACAAGATTCCTGTGAAACTCTGCAACATGCCATTACACATGAATAGTTCCAGCAAATTTAGACCAAAATCTATAATTACTAAAAACTGATACGTGAAGGAACAAAAGTCCTTCTTCCCAATTTCTGTAAATACTAGTTTGAGGCTAGAAAGCCTTTGGCACACCTTAAACCCTTCAATTTTCTCACATGGATGTTTCAGAGTAATGGTTTTCCTATTTATGCATCGTGTACACCCCACCTCTTTATAGTTATGCCTCATCTGTATACTTCTTAATCCCTTCTCCTGGCCAGGTCTCACCCCCTTCACCTCATTGCCTCTCCCACCTTACACAGGCTCTTCTCTGTGCTTCAAAAGCCATTAGCACTTCAGTAAACCTTAGTCTCTCAACTTGGCAATCTATTGCCATGATTTGCAAAGTTTGAAACAGGTTTATCACTCTGTCCAACCACAATAAAATAATTTTAGAGTAATTTTACACATGAGCAAAAAGAACTGCAAAAGGTTCAGTTGGGTAAAAGGTGAAGCTGGAAAAGCTTCCGGTCCTTCAGTTGGCAGGGCCTTACTACTCATTTCAATAAGTGCAAGATCAAAACCCAGCTCCTAAGCAGGTTCCTAACCCAACTTTCTTGCCAAAGCACAGCTACTGCTAACACTAGGTAGTGTGCTAGAGGTTCAAAACCTCCAAAGATGGTGCTCCCTGGGTCCCTGTTCCGCTGCCACACTGCTTTCCTGCTGAACCACTTCTTTGCTCATAACAAATGTGAACTCCCACAAAGGCTGGGTTGGGCATTGCTGACCACTGTTCCTCATGCTGTATCAGAAAGCAGTTTGGCTCTGTCATCCCTCTAACTCCTCCTGGAAAAGCTGTGTTCTGCTGGCTGATCACCCTGAAGCCACCACTGCATCAAACAAGCCCAGCTCATAGGTCCCAGCCTCTCCTCAAAGCCTCTGACCACTTTGGGAGCTCAGCTCTGGAGCCTCTCCAGTTCATCCAAACCTCTCTTGCGCTGGGGAAGCCACAGCTCCGTGTCCAGTGCTGAACAAAGGGGAGCACAGATTCCCCTTGTTTGTCATGTCGCGAGCTCGAGCGGGCTCTCGCTGAGGCCTACTGCCATCTCTCCCAGTATCGGAGCCGCTCCGCTCTGTGGGCTCGGGACACACGCACCAGGGTGCTACACGAGCGACAAGATGAAGGCAGGAGGAGTCCTTCCTGTGTGGAGATTCCCAGATGAGGTTTATTTAGCCTACAATCTGAAAGTTCCCACCAGCAAGAACTGGGGTGTGAGGGCTTACACAGGGTTCTTAAGGCAGGTACCAAAGAGGAGGGGTTTCGGGCCTTGAGCCAACGGGTGCAAAGGGTATGCGGGGAGAAGGGTGCAGCCTGGGATGCAGACAGGGGCACAAGCCAACTGGGATACGGGGGGCACAGAACAAACTGGAAAGTGTGAGAGGAACAGGGGAAGGGGAGGCCAATGAGCCCAACACCAATGGGGCAACAGAACTCCAAACAGACCCATACAGGGAGAACACAGGGACTAGGCCGTGGTTCTCGCCCGGGCAGGGATAAATCAATGGGAGATAATATTGTCTAGATGGCACCACTCCAGGGCTGCACTGTGGGGTCAGGCACACCAGCCTCCTTGCCTGGCCTTCTGGCCACACTACCACTGATGTTACCAAGTGGGCAGCTTGCCTTGTTCCCTGTGTGTCATTTTGACTGGTATATTCCATGTGGTGTCCATCACAGCCCTGGGTCCTTTCTCACTGAGCGGCCTTTCAGACAGCCAGGTCAACTAGTGCAGGGGATCATCCTGCTCCACATACAGAGTTTCCACCCCTCTGTTGAACTTTTTCAAACCTCACAATCATTTGCATACTTCTTGAGTCTTTTCCATTTAGCAAATCAATCCTTCCTTCTAATTTAGTGCTATCTCCATACTTTCTAAAACTGCGTTCCATTTCCTCATGCAGGGCTTAGAAAATATGACCAGCATCAGGGTCAGTGTGAATCCCCAAGTTGCTTATGTGAAGTGCTTCATGTCTTTTTAGTCATGTCTATGCTTCATGTCTTATTAACCACATGGACTGTGAGACATTGATTAAGATTCAGTGAGCCTGGTGGTCCATCATGTTTTTCACCCATCCAACAGTCCATTTTCCCAGCTGGAAACAGGTGGATCCTGTTTTCCCTCTGTTCCATTCTCTCTGCAAGTCTTCTTTCAGGCAGTGCAAAAAACAGGTTTAGTAATGTGATGCTATGCATTTTAGTCAAAATTACTAGTTCCAGAAGCCCAGAACTGAAAAAATTTAAAGGTAAGAGCATGGTAAAAAATTATGCTTTTTTCACTATATTAAGTTGCATCCATTGAGATTGTCTTGGTTTGACTAAAGCTAGGAAACATCTTTTGTACTGCACAGAGAAGAGGGAGTTGGCAACACAGAGACTGAGAAGAGCCAATCCTCCTGCTCCCACAAGCTACACAGCAACAGCTTCCTGTGGCTCAAAGCCATCAGGCACAAAGCACCATGCACAGCCTTACAGAAGTCAAACCTCTTGGAGGAGGTCACAGGCAGGAGACACCGGGATCCTGTCAGAGACCCACTACTCCATTACAGAGCAGAACTGCTTCCAGTTGGCTTCCAGGGAGACCTGGCTCTATCTCTCTTCAGTTAAGCAACTTTCTGATTTCATTGTTGAAGTCTTTGCCCCTCATTTTGAACTAATAGCTCTGTTCACTCAACTTTACTTTTACAATGGAATAATAAACTTCTGGGGGAAAAGCCAAGCATTTCAATCTCTACTGCACAAAACATAAAAATAAAATAACAGTGTGTGACTGTTCTTTAGTGGCTTTTAAATTCTCAGAAAATGAGCTCTCCATGTGCAGGTAACGTAGGGGGTTTTGATGATGTCTTATGAATCAGATGATGCATGAGGGAAGCAAGAGAAAGGGAGAAAAATATTCTTGTAATCTATTCTCAAACAAATTGTTGAAATGTGCTCTTGCTGAAGCCAAGTATTCTACAATTTAAATGACTGGGCACAAATCTGGTTCCAGTGAGAACTGACAAAATGTGAAGTCCTGAGGGCTAAAACACAATGGACAGTACCAGGAACCAGCACTGGATCTCTGCCACAGCCACCATCCAGGTGAGAACAAATGAGTCAAGAGAATAAGATTTTGTACTTTCTTCTTCTCACACAAACAAACTTTCAAAAATCAAATTCCAAAAAGGCAGTTAGTCCTAGAAGACATCAGTCACCAAAGAAAAAAGATCAAATTCAGAACACTTCTCTTTCTCTGCAATGACAAGGGACACTGAACCCATGCCATGATAGTAGCCTTGACAAACAATAGATACTAAAAGGATTAAATTAATGTACAAGTAATATAAAAGAATTGCAAAAAAAAAAAACCCAAACAGTTCATTTAAGGGTCTGGCTGCTTACCTTCCACATGAGAAAGAAATTTCCCAGGGCAAAGACCACTTCCCACAGGACTTGGGGACCCTGTAAGTGACATTGCTGACCTAGGGGATTGGGGAGGGAGAAACCCTCACCCTTCTGCAGTCAGTGGCTGAGCATCCCCTAAGTTCACATGGACCAGAACTCCCAAAGGAAACATTTGTGGAGGGGCACAGGACCACCATGAGGTGTCACAATTCTGAGCCAAATACTGTGGGTCCCCAAGAACCCTCCACCCCAAGCTGGGCATTCACAGCATTTGCAGGTTTCACCTCATTGTAAAATAATATCTGGACCAGCAAATGGTCCCATACTAACTTATGACCTGCAGATTGTAGCTCAGTTCAGGTTGTTTTTGTTGGTCAACATTGCATTAAACATGCCTGGGCATTAGTAGAAGCTCAAAAATATGAAATATTAAAACTAAGAAAACATTTCACACATGATCTCTCTTCAGACAAATAACCAAGTATAATGGAAACACACTCATCAATGGACCCCACAATGCTTTCTCAAGCCAACAGAAGTCACTGAGTGTTTTCTCTGGTTTAATTTCCTTTCTTCCTCCTCCACCACATTATTACATTTATTTTTCTATAAGTACTCATTCATTTCATTTTCATTCATGCCTATCTGTGAGCACAAAGACACAGAGAACTGTCCATGAGAAGACATGAATACTAAAATGAGATTCAATTTCTCTGGTGCAGCTTCAGAAGTGAAAAAATTGAAGCCTCCCTTTGGGAAATTTTCATGGTGATTATTGTTATACTAAATGATAAGTGATGGAGTGGTTACTTGATACCTATGGAGACAGAATCCATCTGTCAAATTGCTTGTCAAAATGGTGGACTTTTTTCATATATAAATGGGTCTTCATGGGCACTGAACTTCAAACATCCCCAAAGTGCAATAACCATGTGATTTATGACAACACAGAGCTGTTAGCAGGGGCGACTTTGTTGACATTTGAGATCAGCTGTGCAAAGAAAAGTTCTTCTAACATGAAATTAAATTAGTGTTAAAAAGAGATGCCAAAACTGAGAGAATGTACAATTCTTACAATCCTAGCTGATCTTTCACTGTGTGAAAGGGACTTTAATGATTATGACAGAAATTTTCCTGGGAGAAATAATTTGATTTGTTCTGTAAACCTGCTCACTTGATTCATAATCCCTCAGATATCTCTCAGATGAGGGACCTCCCAGAGGCAGCACTGTGCTTTTGTTTGCCCTGCTGTTTGAACTGACAGTCCAACTGAGAGTTAGTACTAAAATGGTAACAAGATGATCTTATTTCCACTCTAACAGAAAAGTATTTCACCATGTGATAAGAATAAAATAATAGAAATCTCACAGGCTCGTTAAACCCTTTGTAAAAAGGCCTACTTTAAAAAAAATTGGTCTGTAGTTCCCTTAAACCCTTCTGCAGTCCTGTAGTAGAGATACAATCATTTTTAATCTTTCCAGGGTTTGAAACCCTCCAGAAAAAAAAATCACAGGCCATTACACTCAAATTAGCTTTCCTTTTTCCTCACAACACTAACTTGTGTTTGGACATTGCTCTGCTGTTCACTGAAGAGGAGGGCACCATGAGGGCAACAGAAAGCTGATGATATTTTTATTGGCTCACTCAGCACAAAATGACAAGCAGAGAGTTTACCCTTCTGATGGTTGATACTGGTATGAAAAATGACCTTTTTCTTTTTTAATTAAAATAAGTTGGCATCAGTCATCCAGTGCCAGGCTGATAATACAGTGCAGGAAAATGTCTTCCCCAGATGCTGCCAGTGTGCCCCAGCTCTGCCCAAGTGGTGGTCCTGGTTGTTTTCCACAGGAAAGTGTCAGTCAGGACAAATGTCTGTAGGACTCTGCAAAAAAAATACACAAGCTCAAAAAAAAAAAAAGTCACAATGTCACAACCAAACTAGGTCTCCCAAAGGATCCAATAGTAATCATTTCTTCTTTTTTTACCAGTATTGAAGATAGACAGGTAATTGGCCTAGATACCAAACACAGAGACATTACCACCATTTCTAAATGGCCCAGCCTTGGCCAGAGGCACATCCATCTTTGGTGCCATCAGGGATTGCCTTTGCCAGATATGGTGGAAGCTTCCAGCAATTTCTCAGAGAAACCACCTCTGTGCCCCGCCCACCCCCCCCAAAAAAACCCCAGGCCATGCAAACCCAATACATTGGCACAGAAAATATGATGAGATCCACCAAAAAGAGAAGAAGTATGATTTCCTCTAAGTGACAATTAGAAGTGTATTATATTCAAAATACTACATCCAGTTGCTGCTGTCTCTGGGCTATTTGCAGACAGTTTTCAACCTGTATTAGTCATATTTTACTGCATGACCTCCCACCAGCTGCTTTCCCAGAGCCTTTGGTTATCTCACACAAGAGGCATTTGAGACCACCACCAGTGGTGAGATAAAGTAAAGGTTATACTGATTCCAGGATTGCTGCTGCCTGGAAATCTTCTAATAGGTGACATGAATTACATCTTCTCCAAGGAGTTAAGAAAAGGCTCCAGGGTTGCTTGTTCACTCTTTTCCTCTAAGTAGTGTTGGCCAAGTTCTTGAGACAACTGCCCTGTGTTTTTCTCTGGTGGACACCTGGCTCTTGCCAGCTCCAAGTGAGCTCACCTGTTCCCAGTGAAGGAGAGCAAGCAGGGCCACTTGTATTTCTGGATAGCTCAATGCCAGCCAGGTCTCATTTTAGCCTGTAAGCATGAAAAAAGCACCCACCCGAGTCTCACTTAAATTTCCTTCCAACTATTTGTAAGGCTTATTAACTATGCTGAGAGGCCTGTGTTGAAACCAGATTTTGCAAAAGCTACACATTTTTTTAAAAGGTGGGTTTTTACTGTGTATTCACTAATAATAACTTCCTCACCTGTGTATTTTACAGCAAAAACTAATCACTGTGTGGCTTGAAGGTTTTCTTGCCTTTGTGCAACTTTCAGGAGCGAGCAGACAGATTTATTGTTGTGAGCTGTGTCAACAGTTTGCAGAAACACACACTGCATGGGCTCTTCACTAATATCTGGTTGCCACAGCAAAATGATGCAGAGCTCTTCCCAAGGGGAACTCTGAAAATCATACTGTGTGCAGCATGATTTGAGGTTGTTACTGTGAGTTTCTTAAGTTTTTATAAGGGAACAAAACCACATTATGAAACACAGAGCCTTTCTTACTGAACCCCAACAAAGCCTTCGTTTTGGAACTGCTCCCAGAACTACCTCATCAGGTCTAGAAAGCAAAGGAAACAATTGCTAAACATAACATCCCAGAACTGCCTAGCACGGGTCTCCTTTCTGCAAGCTGGATTTTCCAAGCACATCATGAAACTGCAGGTGAATGTGATGGGGTCTTGATGAACTCCTAATCTGGATGCCATTAACACCAGCCCTTCTGGGAGGCCCTCTCAGCTGCGGGGCAACACACCCAGGCATTCTGCATCCACACCAATCTTAGCCTTTCTATTACAACTGCCTGCAAAAAAAATGGGCAGAGGTAAAATATCCTTTCTTGACATAGAAAAATTACTGCAAAAATATCTGGCAGAGAAAAATAAGTAAAAATTTATCTGAGACATGCAGCAAAACCTAACTTGCAGTGAAAGGAAAGAGAATGATGTGTCTAAATTTAAAATAATTTTGTGTGAAAACCCCTCTTCCAACAGAAAGTTTTTAAGAGTAGCAGGCAGATTATAGACAAAGATTTGGAAGGAATCTTATACCACTGAGGTAAAGAAAAGAAGAATGCAAAAGAGAGTGACTTAATTTTATAATGCATTCTATAATTAACTGAATAATTTAAAATGTTTTTCTCATTTTCCAAATGCATGTTTTTCCTTTTTTATGTAAGAAAGGCAAAGTTGGGGAACTTTGTGCTTGGAACATAGCCTGGTGAGGGATGTGATAGTAATCTGTGTTCACAGAGCTTATTTTACAGTTTGGACAGCCCATTAAATAGTTATGTCTCCTGAGTTTTACCAAGAGCTGCTGGAGATCATAGAGGTTTTTTTTTCCAGAATTTCTGGGATAAATTGATTAATATACTTTTAAATAACACAATCCCTATGACTTGGATTACAGCAATCCTGTACAAGAGAGGAAAGAACATAATGCTGTGAACAATTTTTTTCTTACTAGTATAGCTTTTTCAAAACCAGGATGGATTCATCTCACTTACCTTAGATGAGACAGCTACCTTTTAGACCTCAGAAGTTGGGTGAAATATTGAAAGTGCAATTCATTTTGTCAATAATGAGATCTTGGCAGTCAGTAACATGAACACTGTGTGACTTTTTAAATTTTTGTCTGACTGAAACCACAGAAGAGAATGTAGGGAACATCTCAGGGAAGAGTTAGGAACAAAAAATAGAAGAAAATGGAAGGAAGAAAATATAAAAACTCAGGACAGAAAGAACAGCACTTCTAAGTCCCAACTGCTTGTGAGGTAGCATATTTGAAGAAGGAGCAGAAGACAGCCAATGTCCTGGAGACAACATTGGTGAGCTGTACATGATGCAAAAACACAAATTTACAAAAGAAGAGCCAGTTAAAGTGTGATTTTTGTTGAGGGGAAAGAAATTTTGTCTTGAAGAAAGATCAGAGCCAGGATGGCTGGACTAAAGAGGGAATGGGAGAGATTGAGAGAAGCCGCAGAAAAGGTTACACAAGTCTTTAGATGAGGGGAAAAGTGCATGATAGAAAGCACATGACAAGAGAACAGTCCCCAAAGGAAATGAGGTATTAATGAAAATATAAGTGTATGTATCTCTACCTGGTGCATGCAGACATAATCTTTGAGTGTTTATGATCCTGCATATAGGAATGAACAAAACTGTAAAAACTGAAGTTCTGAACAAAGAATATAAAGAGAATGTCCAGGTATAATCTACATTTTGAAATGCACATTTCTCTGAATGTCTTCCTTTTTCAGTTTAAAGTTCACTCATTAGCCAACATGCCTTGATACTTGCAGTAGAACCAGCTGTGTTTTATCAGTTCAAAAGGGAGGAATCCATGTTAAACCTTGTGGAGAAGGAAAAGCTATGATCAAATTATATTACAGGAGTCAAAGAAGGGAAAAAGCTTTCCTTTTTTATCTGGCTTTAGAGGGACCTAGACATTATGAACACAAAACGTGCACTAAGCATAGTTCAAAAAGGACAAAATATAAGTAGGGGATGCCCCACTTGTTAATGCTATACAAAGTGCTTAGAAGATGTAATACTTTATGAACAGATTAGCCCTTTTTGGAAAATACAAATTATAGGGAAATCTTGTTTATGTAGATAGCAAATCTGCAGAGCAACATTTCAGTTGCCTGAAGAATTTTGCTTGTGGAGACATGTCAATACTTCCTTCATTAATTTTGTTTTTCACCTAAAATTGTGAGGATTAGTATATTTTACATCAGATGAGGGTCACATTCAGTACACAAATTTGTCCCAACAGGTTTTTTCCTATGAGGAGGAGAAGCCAATAAACAATGCTGCAATAGATAGATAGCAGTCATTCACACTCATGGAGAGAGCCCTTTGTCAGGGGCAGAAGCCAAGTGAAGAACAATCCTATGCTGGCAGGGTGTGTACAAGATGTCATTTAATGTCAGTGCATAATTAAGCACAAGTAGAGATTTGTTGTAGGTAATGATGGCCAGCAGTATTGCAGATTATTTTGGTTTTTATTTTTGGATAAAGGAAATGTTATCCATCATGTCCATATTCCTTGTGTCACACAGTTTAGACACACTTTTCAACTAAATTAGCCACAACAGTTGACATAGTCTTCATAAATGCCTTAAACTTAAGGGGGAAAAAACACAGGAATTAATTGTGTTCATTATTATTATGATTGATTTGGTAGCTTTCACAGATACATCTTTTCTTATGTTTGTATTTTCATTGGACAAACAGTCTTTCATCCAACCGTTTCCTGGTGTAGGTAGCAACATTTTATAAACCATGTCCATCTTAAAATTCATACACGTTTTTAATGATTTCTCAGTGTTAGCACCTCTTGAAGTTAGGAATTCATTCCCATTTTCCAGGAAAAAGATATTCATTATGCTCACTTGACCCTCATTTTCACACCTTTAGCAAAGCTGCTTAGGGTTTTTTTCACTCTCTTATGGATGGTCTTCTCCCAAGCTTCCAATGTTTCACAGTAAGCAGGACAATTTCTTTTAGGTTTTTTTTGCATCAGATGCCCCTTTACTCAATTATCCTTAGCAATCCTCCTCTACAGCTCAGCTCTAAATGGCCATGGCCAGAAGTGAACATCCCACCTAAGGATCTCTTTACCATGTTCTGTTGTGATTCTGTGTGTATAATAAGTCCATTGAAAATATTTCCCTTAACACCTTTTAGGACAAGCTTCTTTATTTTTTTCTTTTCTTTTTTTTTTTTTTTCCTTCTTTTTTCAGTTTAGCAGATTATCTGTACACGAGCATCCCATAAGTGATATATGAACCCACACATGTAACAAATTTCCAGTTTATTAGCAGAAGTTTCACTTAGTTTTCAAGGACAAAGGTTTGAATTTTTTCTACTTGAGTGTCACTTCTTCTGTAGCTCTAGTCTGCCAGGGCACCCAGCTCTTCTCGAAGGTAACAACATGCCCAGCAACACTGGACGTGTGTCTCAGCTTCAAGAAACTACAAAATGTCTGCAGCACATCCTTGTTTTTTATCCTCTTGTCATTAATATAAATACATTGCAGAGTGTCACTGCCTAGACACTGTGAGTGTGTTCTTTCTGAGTGCTTCCCCTTCTCTTGCCTGCCTGGGTGCTCACCCACGCTGGAAACGCCCTGCTCATCCCTCCTTCCTGCAGCATGCCTGTGTTCCCCACATCCATTACTATGAAACCTGAAATCTGGGACATACTGCATTTCTATTTAAAAGAGGAGCCTATCCATTTGCACAGCTGCTACACACCTTGGCCAAAGCCACACTGCATTTTCTCCCATCCTCAGTATTATCAGAGCTGTAGCTTTTCAGTAGCAAAACTCCTCTTGTCTTTTTCCCATTGGCTGTTATACTTTACCTCATCATCAGTGTCATAGTTGTTACTGAAAACTGAATCCAAGTAATCATTTAATTTTGGTGTCATATTTTGTATCCTTAACCCTAGTAAAATTCTCATTGCATAGCAGAGTTATTACTCTTGCTATACCACTAAAAAACTTTCTGTTAGTTGTTTTAAAGTCCTTTACTGGTGTGTCTGTTAGATATGTTTGGCAATTTGCACTTCATCCCACCCCATTTTGACCTCTATGACTGCTGATGGCCCTTTTTCCACACTTTGAAATCTCTCTCTCCTCTATTTAAGGCAGTTCTTTATCTTACTGAACCTGGAGAGTTTCTCTGTAAAATTTTCCTCGTCTGGAATGGAGAATTCTGTCACTTCAACAGAGGAATTTGTGGCCACTCACAGCCTGGAATACCTGGGTGCTGCTGTCATCAGTATTACTTGTCCTTCAGCCTTCTCCAGACGAATTAGGGTATCTCATAATGCTTAACACAATCCCCATTAATCTGCATCTCCTTAACACTGTTAAAATATCTACACATACCTCTTGCTATCCCTGATACCCTTCTCTCACTCTTAAGATCCAGGGGTAAGGCTAATTAAAGATCCCTGAGAATAATAATTGGTATTTAGGAATCCTAAAGTCAAGCTCCTTTCAAAGGCAGGGCTTGGTCTTCATTTTCTTTTGCTCTAATTTAGTACTTGATCTGGTACATCCCTCCTCTGACACTTCTTTTTCTTGTGTTGTCTCAATATCTTCTGTATTGACTGCAGCTGTTTCACTTCCTTACCCTGTACCCTTTCCTGTCTACAACAGTGTAGGAAACTTAGTAACATTTAACGTTTCTGTAATGCTCAACACACTTAGGCACAGCATTCACATGTAGATGAATAGAATCCTATCTGGAAACATGGATTTGATTTTAAATGACCCTATGCAAGGCTTTCTCATAATTTTTCCATTCCATTACATCATGTAAAGAAATAATAAGACAATATTTTAATTCCGTAACAAAGCAAATATAAAACATGGTTATTTCACTGAGACAACCAAAAAATTGTCACCATGGAACATAAGCCAAAACTCGTATGAGAAATGCAATTTCCATAATACGCCAACTTCTCTAAACAGGAAAACATTCTCCAATACACAAACTGCCACTGTATTTTTACTAAACTCTCAACAAAGCAGCCCAATTCCAGAGTTACCAGGGTAATTTTGATCAGAACAATGGTTTAGTCTTTCAATTCCTCTATAGCAGCAGCTGAGAAAATGAGGAATTAAAAAAAAAAAATGAAAACTTCTGAGAATTACATCACATTTTTAAAGAGACAGTAATAATCTCAGTCATATTCCCTGGGTAAACAAATGTAGAATCTCCCCTCCTTCTTTCATTTTTCTTCACAACACTGATTTCACCATCTGGCTGTGGTTTTTTAATCAAGTCTTATGTTAAAAACTCAAATTAAAAAAGAAAAGGGAGTGGGAGACACCAGTATGAAGAACTCTAAGAGATTTCTCAAGGAACTACACTCTATTTTTTTTTCATTGGCTTCTGCAGTTTTCCCCATAGGAAAGATTTCTCATCTAAACTTTTATTATTTCCATAACCCTACAGGTAAATCAGAAGTTACAAACACCAATTTGAAGGGTGCCCATTTCCCCAGCAGCTGCCTGTGCCTCCAGGCACTGCTCTTTCTGCTGCTGGGTACCTCCCTACCTCTCACCTAGATTTGCTCGGGCAGGATTGAACCTCAACAACAGCTACCAAGCCCTGCTCTTTGCACCCCAAATGAGATGTTCCTCTGGCTAAGACATAACAATTCCTCACGCTGCCTGATTTTTCCTTCTTCCCTGTGTTTCTCTCTAGAGCAAAGTGCCCTTCATCTCCTACAAGCCAAGAAGAAAATCTAAGCAAGACCTGAAGGCAAACTTAAAAGAATTGCATGGGAGGAATAAAGTACAGCTATCCTAATTCTTCTGAAAACATAAATTAAAATAGTTGTAAATGTATTATTCTTACTACTGGGATAACAATTCCAAGAATAGATCTGGAAAAGTGGCTGAAGCATTGAAAAAACTCTTCAGACACAGACCTGAGTAAGAGAAAAAGCTCACACAGCTACCTGTTCCCAGACAACTTTGTATGAACACCATGATCTCCAACAGTGATTCCCAAAGACTTTGGACTTCCCTGCCCTGGAACAATGGTCATTTTTGGTCATAAGCTCTGAGTAGAGCTTCATCAAGATTTGAATGTTTAAGAAATTTGGCAAGTCTTACTTTCACCTTCAAAGACAGCCCTGAAATAAGGACAGGGGTTCATTCCTGTCAGCCCCCTCACACTTCTTTATAGACCACAACTGCTCAAACTGCCAAATCCAGCAAGAGTAAGAGCAGCTGCAGCCTGTTCTCATTTCTGTAGGCTCTGGTGGTTAAAAACATCTTAAGAAATCAAGTAGAACACCTTAAAAAACTTGTACTGAACACACAAGGTTGGGAAAAAAAAAAGGAGGTGGGTAGGACAATCCTTTGGTAGAGTGAATATCATCTGAGTAATGCAGGAAACATGCACTATATAATATACTCAAAGACAGAAAATTTAGACATCTACCCCTACCAGGTGCAACTTTGAAGAGTCTTGGGATCATGAAGGACAGAGTTTCAGCTGTTCAGTTCATTGAAGTGATAATTTAATTGCATTAGTAATAACCTCCATGAGGAACAACAGCAGATGATGGAAGCTTCATCAGATGTTTAACAAAGTTCTGACAACTTAAAGCTTACTAGACAAGCTAGAAAACAAATACACATATTTTTTCACCAGAAAGGCAAATAGCTATTGAAAAACTAAACTAAAACTAAACAGTTTACTGGGTTTTTTCACTTGGAACATTTCCATCATGTTTTGTCTTTGCCAAAATAAATGAGGGAAAATGAGAATGAATTCAGGGAAGTCCTACAATGTGTGTTACATAGGACATTGCTCTAGAGGAGCACTATTATGCCTTCCAAACTTGTAACCTATGAATCTCAAGGAAAAAAGTAGAGAAGACAAGACACTCTCGACAGTCACTCTGACTTTCTGACGAACATAGTTATCAACATTTCCAAAGAAATAGAGCCAGTTGTTCTTTTCTGCCCTGGAAAAGTTCATTAAGCTGTTATTTGTTTGTGCAACAAAGAGCCCTAGTGACCTGAAGGACTCAGCTCTTTTGTTGTGCTGCATGGAGGTCCAGTGGAGACATCAGCTGTAGAAATGTCCCCCTCTGACCAACGCCAGAGAAAATATGATTGGAAAAGCACTGAGCTCATCCATTCTCCCAAGACCCTGGTTGGATTACATCATGTGTGGTCTGTATAAAGGTGACTACAGTAGAGATGTGATAGGGAAAACTGAGAGATTGAACCTGGTAACCTCACTCCCAAAGTCTCTCTGCTTCAGTTACCTTTTGTTCTTCTCCCAACTGTCAAACTGACTACTTACAAAACCTTTTTTAATGTTCCCTTTCCCATTTTAACATATTTTTATCAAAACCCACTATGGAGAAATATTTGTTGATACTTTCTTATAGGTGGCTCTGTGTCACTTTACTACTGGCCAAGATGACAAGGATACAATCTAGACAGCCCAGGAAGTTACACATACACATGCACAGAACAAAAGAAGATTAATATAATAAATTTTGGAAAGGACATCTGCAGATCATTTAGTCCAGCATCTGGCTGAAAAACAGGGCAAAATTCAAATTTGGATTCAGAGAACTCTGCAGTCAAGTTCTGAATATCTCCAGAGGTTCAAAAACCCAGAGTCTCTCTAGAATCCACATCTTCCAAAGCCACCACATATTTGCAGTAACTTCTTAAGGATGTGCACACTTCCATCTGACACACCACTTTTTGGGAATCCCTATGTTGGCTTGGCATCAGCTTGTGATCCTCATTAAAATAGCTCCTCAGCCCTTGACCATTTGGCCCACATCACTTCCTGACTTATTGGAAATCAGGAAGAAAAGCTGGAACCAGAATCAGTAGTTTCTGTCTTCAGGCAGGAGGCAGTCACATGTTACTGATTGGATCATAGGTTTTGGAAGTCTTCCATGGAAATCTCACAGCACAGCATATTGTTTTGGCATTTTACAGTCTCAGCCTTTCTGAATCAATGCTCCAGCTTTTGTCTATCAACTATTTTCCAGAGAAATCTTATTAAATTTTTTTTTAATTATTTCAGAAACTTTACCACATGCATCCCATTTGCACCATGGCTCAACCCTTTCTAGCTACACCAATCCCCCCATTAGCTCTGTCCATGAAGCAATTGTGGCAGCTCATAAACTTTGAGATAGGTTTGGATCATCTGCTAAGTGGGGTAAAACAGGTTTCTAGTTTGTACTGCAGACAGATTGTGCTTTTCTCACCCTGATGAAAAGTTGTTGTAATGATAGTTACAGGAAAATGTACAGTGCTTGGGCAGCTGAAAGGAGGTGATATGGAAAACCAAGTAGAAAGCTCAAGCTCTGAAAGCAACCGTGATCTTCTGTTTTCCTTATTGGAACAGAACTGGAATTAATCAGTTCTAGGCCATGATTTTAGCATGACCTTAGCATCAGATTCATGACACTGGCAGCTGGGATATGCCTACCTATTAGATTCTGTGAAATAAAACAATGGCCAGGATTTTTAAAATAGACACTCAGCACATACACATCTTCCTTTAGACCTATGAATGTAGGTAAAACTATCTCTTTTTCTCAGGAACTGAGCACTCAAAACCATCAACCCTAAACACAACTGCTGGGAGCTATTCAGCATTTTTTCATACCTATTTGTTTATTAGCCTAAATAAAAATGTCAGAGCCTAATACTAATCTCTTAATTACGAAAAGTTTTGGTTTGTGCCTGCTTCATTTCATCAGTATCTCAACAAAGAAATAAATCAGTCTGAAAACTCAAGTCTTTCAGATTGTTTCAGAATTGGGATACCATCAGGTAACAGGGAAAAACAGTTTGAAAGGAAACCCACACCCAGGATCATGCATAGGAAACCACTGTCAGCTCCAGAAGAGGCAAAGACTATGCATTGTCAGGTAGAGGAAAATACAGCAGTGTATTTATTTTCAAAGTACAGCCAGTGAGGAATGGGAGACTCCTTCCAAATTTCCACAAAACTTTGCAAAATGTTTTGTTTGTTTGTAGAAGTCAGCTGAAGTGCAACTGGTGCCAAGGGCAACCAGCTTTAAAATTCAGTAACGGCTTGATGCCTTATTCCTATGCAAGAGTTCAAGCAGAGAATTAGACAGGAGAGTGAATGCCAACTGGAGGTAGGAACCAGTCCAAAACTGGAATTGCTGGAATTCATTCACTGATTATTACAGCCCTGGCACCTCCACTAAACTAAGTGTTCATTGTCTGAAATGGCCCAGGCTGCACAAGTCATTAGATGATGTTGGTTTTATAATATGTTCTTGGAAAAATCAGAATCTCTGTACAAGATGCAGGAAAATATTTATCCCATTGTAGAAGTGAAGCTATCATATAACACAAGGGAGAAAATAAAAGATAAGTTAGTTGTTCTCCCTGTCTTATCTTTCCTTCGTCACATCTTTTTTGGTATTTCTATGCTTATTTTTTGTAAAAGTGGCTTTAAGGTACTTAATTTCACCTGCTCATATTCACTGATGAGCTAAAGAGCTTACTGACTGTATTTCCACCCTAAATCTCAGGTTCATGTCATTTTCTTCTGCACCAACTCTTCAGGCAGAAGCAGCATCTGCTGCCAGTGCTCTGATACCCCCCAATCCACACCTGCCACTTTGCTACCCACGTGCTGCCAAGCAGAAAAGACCATGACTGAGCTCTTCAGATTTTATCTGGATCAAATCAGCTTGTGACCTCAGGAATTACAGACAGACAGTGTAATTATACAGCCTTTTCCTCGTTGGAAACTATAACAACTTGTGCAGAACACTTTGAAAAAACAAAAATAACCTGAGATCTCAGAAAATCCTCCGCAATAATCAGACAGCCTGTAGCTAACTCCCAAATTGTGTGTGGACAAAGAAGATGCAAGGATCTGGCATAAAGGCTATTGCTTGCTAGATCTACAAAGATTTAGGTGCTTTAGCAAATTTTTTGTGAGCTGTTCTTGCTGTGGGAGAGTTTGGAATGCTGTACCCAAAAGGCTGTTTTATGCTTCAGCAATAGCATTAATCCTCTGTGAAGAGAAATGTGGAGCCTACAGCATTCAGGTGCCTACAAGGTGCTGGTTAGAGCTGGTTCTGCTTCAGCACTGAACCCCATGAAATAAAAAATATCCATGAAATTTAAAAAAAAACCCACTAGCAGTACTGTCCTAATGGATGGTACATTCATCCCACAAAAACAGATATACCTGACTGGAAGCATATTACAGAGTACCTCTCTCCCCATACCTCCTGCATTTTCAACTGTGCCCTCCTCCAGCAGGGTTTGGCACCTGAGAAAATCAAACTAATTCAAATCACCAAGCAGGGGCCAAAAGGAGCTATTTTCTTCCCATTGCAGAGCTACCCAAGCAGCAAGCAAAACCACCTGGCTCCATTCCAGTTCATGCTCTTGGACAGGTCTCCAGACTCTCTTTTCCTGCTCTTTTCATGTGCACACGGTAGCCAGAATTTGTCACCTTGCAGGCATGTAATAGTTACCCATTCTCATGACACCTTCCTGTGAATGTTTTTCATTTGTTCTTCTACAATCCAATAGATCTACAAAATATGGTCAAATGGGGGCTCTGAAAGAAAAAAAAAAAGAGCAATGAGTTATGTTTATTAAAATAAGATGTAGTACTGCCTTGCAGACCATCTCTGGCTTTGTTGTTTCAGGCACTCAGCCAACAGAGAGGCAAAGCAATGAGCAAATCTGCAGAGTGCAAAGTCTAATTTGAAGAATAATTATTATCATTATATTGTGAGACCGTGTTCCCTCGCTGGGACCGGCATGAGGAGTTTCAGCCTCCAGCTGACATTTGGCAGTAGGTTCAGAAGGTAGGGATCTGCAAGGCTCTTGCAAAAGTTACCAGTTGCAAAAGAGACAGAGCAGAAGGAGGGAGATCTCTGGCTTTCAAATAGTATGTGGAGGATACTGAGGGACACCCTGTCTCCATGGAGCATGAAAAATGAGAGCTGTCACTGGAGCAGGGCAGAAGCAGAGGGTGTTTACAGAAATGATGATAGTCCATATTCCACCTCCAGGCAAGTCTGGCAAAAGACTCACTGACATTGTAAAATTGCAGTTTCATCCTGCTAAAGCTCCCTCCGATTTCTCTGTTTGTAAAGAGGAAGGGTTTCAAATCCAGTTAGCACCACATCTGTGAGAGATCCTGAGCCCAGGCTGGGCAAGCTGTCTTGTGTTGCCACCCTTCATCCTGAGCAATGCCACACTGCCAGAGGACAATCCCCAGAGTGACACCCAAAATCAGTGCTGAGCACTCAGGCAGCCCCTCTAAGGCTGGATATCCAGGCATGTCAAAAGCTGACAGGAAGCATTAAATTCAGGGCCATGTGTAAATCCCCCCTCCCATTCTTGTGTGCAGCACAGGACTTGAGTCCTTTCTAAGAACTGAAGCACCATAGACCCAGTTCCACAAGATGTTACAAGCAGTAGGAGGCAGGTTTTGGGTACATTTGGAAATCCTGTCTATTTAGGCACTCAGCCCTAAGTGATAGAGATATTTAGGAAAAGTTGCAGCCTGCAACTTTTCAGAGTCTACTGAGCCCCTTTGTCCACATCACAGGATTCATTTCAATTGTATTTAATGCCCTTAAAATAGGAATGCCAGGCCTTGTGCACAGAGGGCTCCTCTCATTTTAAAGTCTGGCAAAAGTAGAACCCAAAGAAAACAAGAGGGCAATCCCACAAAGCAATGCAGTGTAACTCTGTACTGCAACAACATCTCACCTGTATCAACAGTTGATAGGAAAAAAAGATAAATGTTGGCCACAGACAGCAGAAGCCACAAGAAAAAAAAAACTGTAAGAATTCCCCAATAACAATAATAATAATAATTTTAAAAATTATATGCTTTAAAAGACAAGAGCCACAGAAGGAATGCAGCAATATTTCTGTTCAGCACTCATGAAGAAAGACACAAGCTGTAAATAAAATCATTTCAGAAGCCTGGTCTGAGCTGCCACACTGAGCCCCTCTCAGATACATGGGAGGACAGTACACGGTAAGTGGGTCACTTTGGAAAGGCTTGAGCTTTGTAGAAGTGTCCATGAGCTTTGGATTATCCTTGACACATGTCTACACATCCTTAAAGCACCTGGGCAGAGACAAACATATGGCTCTGAAATCTCCCAGTGACCTCATTATCCAAGGGTCACTGGCTGGGGTGGCTCTCCAGCTCCCCTGTGCCTGGGGGGGTTTTAACCCATGACTGCTCATGTGGTCTGAAATGTTGAAGACAAAGGATTCCTCTCAGGCATTTAATTGAAAGCAGTCAAAGGCAGAAGCTTTGAGATTTTCACTTGCTCTGACTGAAGTAGTATGAATGGGCAAAGCCAAAAAATTTGCAATATAGCTGTTCCAGCCCAGACAGTGGGAAGAGAAAAACTTGCTACCCCACTGCCTGAGCAGTGAGGCAGTGGGACTCCTGCATTTCACTCCTTATGGCCTTTTCATCTTTGGCCTTAAACCCCCCTAAGCCACCTGCTATCAGCAGCTAAGAGGAGAGAATAGCATGCTGATGAGAAACCACAAAACACAGCAGCTCCTGGGAAAACTGTTCAGTGAGGGCAGCTCCCTTCCGAAGTGGAGGCGGCAATGGCTCATCTTGGGCAGCTGACAGCTGATAAGCAGCAGGCAGGAGGGAGGAGAGCAAACCCCTCCCATGCCCAGCACTTCTGCTGAGAGGCTGAGAGGTGCTGGCAGAGCTTGTGGGGACAGGGACAGAAATAGCAAAGCTGCAGGATGCTGAGGTTTGTGTTAGCACATTGATGCCAAGGCAGAGAACACACACACACACAGCAGGCCAAACCACAGCCACCAAGGCAAAGTCTGGCACTCACCAGCAACCTCTTTTAGTGGAGAAACTTGTAAAAAGGCTGGATGGAAAAANAAAAAAAAAAAAAAAAAAGCCAGAAATTGCACTAAATCACATACTCTTTTTTTTACCTGGGGTGGCAAAGGTGAATACTCACCTACCTGTGAGCTGCGGAGCAGCCTGCTGGCCAGCTCCTACTTCCAGCATCCCTTTTTAATTTCTCCTTCCCCATAGCAGCTATAGTATTTGCTTACTTACAAAAATAATATTATTTTTATATGAATATGTATAAACATCCAGAGAGAAATCACTGTAATGGTCCTCTTCATTTGATTATCTAGCTTATGCATTTCAGTAATTTCCCCAAAGCTGGACTTCAGAGGATAATCCTCCACTTTTTCAGCACTTCAACATCTGAAATTTGCAGTTTGACATTGGTTTCCCCTGAACTGCTGCCATCTGTAAAGTGAACACTGCTGGGATTCTTGGACCCAAAGGAAGGACCTGAAATGGTAAGGGCTGGGCCAGGTCATGGAGAGATGGTCCCTGGCAGGTGGGGTAGGACAACAGCTGTCAGGAAAAGTCCTCCTCTAAATCCTGGTTCAGCAGTGAGTCTGACCAGTGACAATAATCTAGAACTGCTGTCAGTAAAAAACAAGGGTCAAAGAAAGAAAAATGCTCATTATCAATGTACCTGACTATGTTCTGCAAAATTTTCCTCTGTGTTTCTATACAAAAGAATGTAATTCTGAAGGCAATGAAGAACAGCACTGCTACCATACCCTGGGCTGATAGTGGCATCAGCCCAAGCCAGAGGACATAGTTAAGATCTTCCACAAAATTGCCCAAGTTACTCTACGTCTGACACAGCCTCCAAGTGAATTCCTCTCTAAAGTTACAAAGAGATTTGCCATTAACCTCATCCAGGACAAAGTTTTACCCAATATTTTGATTATGAAGTCCTCCTTTATTGCAGTATTCTGAATATAACATTACTTTTTCTTGGCTTCTGGGCCCCACAAAATCCCGTTATAATTAATCTTACTTCTACCATAACTCTGGCTCAAAGGATGCTGTCATAATGACCATGAATATAATTGCCTCACCATGCTGCAAGCTGTAGTAAATCATCAGCCACCATAGAAAAGATCAAAGTGGGCTAATTAAACTGTATCCTCAGCTGTCTGCTGCAGACATTTCAAACTGCTTTGGCTCCCAGCTGGAAATCAGTACTTCACAAGAGGTAAAGCAACTCTGAACAAAGACCAAGAAAAATATATACTTGCACTTAAACAGCTGTTTAGTCTGTCAAACTGTAATAAAATGCTGAAAACACAACTGGTAGATAATGAATAATACAGTCAAAAGCATCTATAAGAATCATCCAACTAGTGAGCAACAGGGAAGTAGGTACATAATGTATTGAATGGTCCTGATTTCAGTCATGTAACAACAACAGCACACCCTAATTTTCTTCATTAGAAAAGTTTGAAAGATAGAAGTTCCTGGCAAACCTCTTTGGGTTACCCAGAAGTAGAACTAGTTTCCCCATGAAGAAATGATAGTTTTTGCTACGGACATTTATTAATTTTAGGACAACTGGGACTGTATTAAGGAGATGATCCTTGATCCCTCTAACTGGAGTTTGGAGTCACATTAACTTGAAGGAAACTATCCCTCTCTTCCAAAGACTTCCTAAATTAACAAGATTTTGCAGCATGGGGCATAAATGAAGAGGAGATAAATTCACATTTTTAACTAATTCACAAAGAGACTTGGACTTTGAAAGTAAGTTATCTGAATCATAGAATTTGTTCCACGTCAATGTAAAATATCTGATGTTTCTAAGGAATTAAGATCCAGCACTAAGATGGTCTTTGGGCTTTTCTGTGTTGAGATGAATCCTGGCTGGCCATCACAAACTGCAATGGGTTGGCCCTGGCCTCTTTCCTACAAAATACGTTTCTGAGTGGTATCAGTGATTGATGCAGATAAAGCTGCCCTGACTGACTCACCAGAGTTCGGCATAAACCTCAAAAGGCCTGTGGGGTTTTAAGAACTGGTGTTGTTATTCTGCATTTCTTCACAGAAAAATGAAGGTGGTTCACCACTTCTTTACTGCAGAAAGAACCATTGTTGTGGTGTGATAGGAATAATCGTTTTACACAGATTCCTGTTCAGTCCCAGAAAGAGCTGTGCTTCCTTCCCCATTATTAAAAGTGTATGAGCCCCTGTTATGAATGATGACCTCAAAATGGAGCTAGAGAAAGAAGGGGAAATAGTGATTAAAAAATTAAATACTTCGGTGAAGAATTAATATTTTATTTACAAAAGCAATCTTGATGCAGTTTGATCCTCATCCTATGAATTAACATGTTTTCCTACATGAACAGCCTCCATCATTCACAGTAATCTTTCTCTCCTCCCCTCTTCAGATTCAGGGAGGCAATGCCACAGACCTTGCAGGGCATGGTAAGGAAAGAGAGAGCCCAGCAGGGGAGCTCAGCTCAAAAAGAAAGGAAAAAACACACATTTGGGCTACAAAATCTGACAAGACAACAATGCAGCATTCCTAAATCAGTGTATTTGTGGGTTTGGAAATAACCCATAGTCCTTTTTTTTTTTTCTCCAGTAAGTGGAATTTATGAAAAAAAAATTGTTTTCCTGAAAACACAACTCTAAAAACTGTGTAAAAAATATTTTCCTTCCAAAGATAAGCCCCATCTTCATATCAGGGTTTAATTTGTTTACTCTAAAAATTCTAGATGAAGGATTCTTCTGTTTAATTCCACAAGACATCAGCAAAACCAATTTTTGGCAAATTTTATTTTACTTATACAACCAAAATATTGCTTTGTGTTGTAAGTCAGCAGTCCTCAAAATATGTCAAAGACAGCTGTTAACACTACATCTCGATTTCCATACCATAGGCAGAACCAAAAAATCCAGGGCAAAGTTGCTGTCATCAGCTGATTCTTAAGAATCCTTCCAGAGATTCACCCTTTTCCCTCATTTGTGCACTTGCAGGGGCTCCTGTGTGACAATTAAAACACCTACACATGAAGAAGGGCAAAAAGGAGACATCACAGGCAGATTGGGTCCCCAATAAGGCAATCTATTTAGGACAGATATTCCTTCTCTATACAGCAGAAGAAAAAGCAGAAAATAAGATACTACCATTGTAATCACAGCTATTTTCCACAACAGTAGGAAAATGAGTGTCTAAAGGCAAGTAAAAAGTTGGGACTTTTTCTATTTGGTGTGATGATTAAGCCAAATCACCTCAGTGTGTGTCAACCCAAATATTATTTTATTGTTATTAGGAGAAATGAAATTAGAAAAGTGATCTTGGGCCAAATTAAAATAATTACTCAGCCTAAATTAGAACATTATTTTCTTTTCAGGCTATTTCACTGCTTTTATAAACCTCTTTCTATATATATGTTTATTTTGAAATGGGAATACTGCCTAAAAATGGCAAGCCCAAAAATTAAATTTTCAACATGTGGAAAGGAATTTTGATGCCTTTCTCCATGACCATTTTATCTTGTCTCTCCCTACTTTTGCCATATCCAATGCACACTGTGAGTCCTCAGAGTAGGGATTTCTCTGGCCAAACCCTAGGCATCCCTAGGCGTAAGGCTTCCCTTCTCCATAAGGCTCAACGCAGCAGAAAAGTGGGAAGTACCTTGAACAAATCACACCTCAGCAGCACCTGTTTCTCCCACTGACTATAAAGGGCCTCTAAGAAACCAGTTCAGATGGCTCCTTCCCACATACCAGTGTTTCAAGGTAGGTGGGTTAAATACCACCCCTGCAACCTGCTATTACTACAGAATTTGTGTTTCTGCACCAAGAGGAGTTGCCCAGCTGCACTGCAGCACCTTAGAGCAGTGGCTGACACATATGGCCTTTGTGGTCTGGGTTATTCCAGATTTATTTCCACTCTAACCAAATAAACCTCTTTAGTTCAGCTCTAATTATTCCAGTTTTGGCCATAAAACAGGAGTGGCCCTTAAGTGGTTCTTTGTTCTTTATACAGCATTAGTAATGAGAGTTGTGCTTAATAACCCTTTGGAAGGAAATTCAAGGCTGAGATATTCAAGGCTGAGTATAATATTCGAGGCTGTTAAGTAGGAAACACTTTCCCAGTTATCAGTACAACAAAATATCATTCTTTTATAACCGATTAAAACAACATTTAGATGCTTCTCCAAGCAGAGCAACCTCAGAGAGTACCCTAGGACTAAAAGGCAAAAAAATACACAGTATTTATTCTTTAGTTAGGTCTGTCCATCAATGCTCACCTGTCCTCATGTCCCTGCCTTTATATTTTCCCTGTGACATGTACAGGACTGTAGGACCCAGGAGGGTGAGAAGGAGAGGGAGCAGTATCCAGAGTCAGGTGGAAATGGAGGAGGAATGCTTGGAGCCACAGGCACTATTGGAGTACAAAGAACATCCTTTAGAGTGCAGTGCTTTGTTTGCAGCAGCAGCAATAGAAGATGCTGCTAGGAAAAGCTCTGGACATTTTCTGCAGGCCACTGCTCCTTTACACTGCCAGTGTCCAAGGTGCCTGGATTAGGGATAATGGAAGACACAGCCCTGACCATTCCCTGGAACATCCATTTTGTCCATGAACTCATCTAAGCCTTTACTCTGCTTGCAGACACTGTGTGCCCTCCAATGGCAGCATGTTCCACAAGTTCATTGTGCAGCCTGTAAAATTTACCTCCTTATTTTGTTCCAAGAGATAAATCAGATTTATCAAATGCTAGAAGTACTCCTTTCTCTCCACTGACTTGAAAGGGCACCTACTTGCATCGTTCAGATGATTGAGGAAGGTGAGTCAATGTTCACTTCTTAAAGATACTTTTTAAGCTTGTGATTACATACAACAGTGTTTTTAATTGTTTCTCTTTAATTACTAGTTACAACTCAAAGACAAAAATTCCTACATACGTATATATAGACCTATGTAGGGAGGCATGATTTCCTCTTTGTGTTTCCACCAGAGTTTACACAAGTCACGTCCTTCTTCCTGTATCAGGGACATTCATAAAAACTAAGTGCAACCATAAGAACATCTCTGTCCAGAAGCTTTTTGCATATGAAAATTTAATCTAACCTCCCATCTCCCAGTCCACAAATCTCAATTAATTCTCCAGAATTTCTTATGGAGATTGCTAGCACTAACCTCAGGGAGTACATGGATGGCTGTGATGGTTCAGCTAGGGCTGACTTCCAGAAGCCACCCAGCTTCTCACTTCTTTCACTCCCCCTCCTCAGCAGGGCAGGGGAAGATTTAGAGATTAAACTACTCATGTCTTGAGATAAGGACAGGGAGAGAATTTATCAATTTTTGTCACATTAAAAAAAAAAATAAGACTCAATTTGGGGAAAAATAATTTGATACACTGACAAATAATAGGGTAGGATAGTGAGAAACAAAGTAAAACTCAAAACACCTTGCTCCTTGTTCCCTTTCTTCCAACCTCAGCTTCATTCCTTCATTCCCAGCTCTTTTTTCTTCCTCTTAAAAAGGGCTCTGTCAGTCTTAGAAGGCATTTGACTGCATTTCAGTTCATAGTTTTTGTACTTCAAATCCATAAATCTCATGTATTCCACTTCAAGACAGTTCTTGATAGTTTCACTCATGCTGACCAGTACTTTCTCTTAGCTGTATTAACAGGCCTGTTTGAGTAAGCTCTTCATGAGAGGTGAGAAGAGTGAGAGGAGACCTGCTGCCTTTTAAACTGAGACTTCAAGTCAGAGAAAAGCAGTAAACACAGGTTTGAACTCTCCCACTTTTCTCCCCACCTCAAATAAATACAACTACAGCAGGGAGGGGAACAGCAGTTTCCTACAGTTTGAAGATGAGATTCCCTTTAACCTCTTAATGCACTGCATCCTGAGGTCTGTCAGTAGCATCACACACACATCCCCATTATCCACCATGAAAGATCAAGCAGAGAATGGGGGGTGAGGATTGATTTCCTGTCCATGGAGTGCCAGCTCCAGCACAAGTCAATGTTATCTGGTGCACTAAAGTGCAGCAGGGCACTTTGGGATAAAGGCTTAATGTTTTATCTGCTCACATAAATACTCTCAGATAAAAGAAATTGGATTGAAATAACATTCCAACTGTGACAACAACTGACAGCAGTCAGGCAGTGCCCAAGATAAGGCCACATCCTTTACCCTCTGCAAAAAATGGAGAGAGAAGGCCGTGCTCAAGTTAAGACTGATACATCAGCTTCATCTGTGAGTTATCACCCCGTGAGCCTGGTGCACAGATCCACATGGACATGTGGAGGCAGGAGGCAGATTCCCCAGAAGAGTCATCTCTCAACACCGTAGAATTTCTTGATCATGAGGTCCTCCTTCAAAGACATCAGTATAGCTATCAGCTCAGCAAGATACCTTCAGATGCTCTGGTGCCTGCAGAGTTTGTGAAACCATGCTCACCACCTCTGAGTTTTGACTTGAGGAACAGGCTTTCCTTCTTTTAAATTTACCCCTTCAGATGCCCCTCTGGAAGCACTGTTCCATTTCTCCTCCCACTGCCCATTTCACTCAGACAAATCTGTGTGAGTCCAGCTCCGGCTGGCAAAAGTTCCAGCTGGCTTTACTTGAGATTTTTGATTTAAAAAGAGGGACCAGATCCCCAGTTTTTATCCCTGCATCATCTGGAAAATGTCAAATTGTCATTCACTGAGAGTTTGCACAAGGGAAGTTTTTATTAAGCCAAAATGAAAAAAAGGAAGAACACATCAATTTGTTCCCAAAATTTACCATGGATTTTGGCTGGATGTTGTGAGATTCTGCTAGCCTTGACCTCATAGACCAAGAAAAGAAAATTCAAATAATGCAGCAGGTAGGGGTGACTTTAAAAAGATGAGGGTAGGGAGGACTCTGCTTTGAACATGCTTATATGACAAAGGATGCAGACAGCCAGAGGTAGGACAAATTGCCTTAAATACAGTAGCACATAAACACATAGGCATCTGACTTAGGTATAATCATAAGTCATTTTTAGGAATTCCCAAATGTTGTCCCTGACAGCTCTCCAAGCGAAACTGATTCAGAAGAACATCTGAGCACATGCATAGCTCTTAGCAGGTGTCTGGTCTTGTTGAAATAAATAGCTGACTAAATAGCTTTAATGAACTGGAATTCAGTAGCTGTGTGAAATAAATGGGGAATACTCATAACCAGCAAGCACTACAACAAACCCTGAAACAACCCAGACGATTCGTTCGACTTCTCTTACATTTGAAAGGTAACATTAAAGGCATAAACTTTATCACTGCAAGATAAATGCTCCATTTCTAAGACTACATCCTGACCCTCTTAAGTCAACATGAAAAATGGGTGCAGACAAAAATTAAAACAGAAGAAGGGACTTGATACAAATTGCAAGTGTGTAATATCTAAACTAAGTGCTTTGTGACTCAGAGTTACCACTGTTTCACATTAACAAAGGTTCCACTCAAATATTTTTAAAATAAAAGCATTCATGTTTTTTCCTTTTATCAATTGAGGAAAAAAGTAATCCCAATCACAAAGATAACATTCCCTTTAAATGTTATTCTTTCCCTGGAACATGAAAAACAGCAAACCCTTGCACAACAGATAGATTATGGGCAGTCCAGCTTCTTACAGAGCCTGGCATGCTAAGTCTGTGACCATCTAGAAGTCAGAAGACACACTTGAAATATGAATTTTAAGTACTAGTAAATAATATCCACACACATGATTGCTAAGGTGTCAGATGATTACAATGTGTTAATAAATGGCTTTCAGCCATTTTAGTACAGACTAATATGTAAATTTCACAAAGGCAATAGACAAATTTATAGAAAACAGGTCCATAAAGTGAAACTAAAAAGATTAACCAGGATATTAAAAGGATTAGACTTAAATGCTCTCCCAATAAACCATCTTCTTTGCCACTGCTGGTGATTAAATACTAGACTAGGATGACCATTGGTCTAAACAATACGGTGTTTCTTATGTTGTCATTTATAGCTATTTGTGGTTAGTTAAGTTTAGCAAAACAGTTCCATGCTGCCAAAACCTCTGTCTTCAAGTTTGTCAAGAGAAAGGCTATGGCATGCACAGTCACACACTCTGGTGTCTAAAATTTCAATACAAGTTTTGTAAGCACTTCAGCATGTGGAGCCCTGCTGAATCTCCAGTGTTGATGCAGGGCATTTCAAAATTTCACATACCTGCTCAGTTTTCTGGCATACATATACCTGTTTTACTAAGTCATCTTTTGCAGACCTGTCAGGACCAATCTACAGATTACCATGTGCCTCAGACTGAAAAACAGCATATCTTGCGAGAATGAGACTCAAAAACTGTTCCTCTGGGCAAGCTGCAGTTCAAGAGTAAGACCTCAGATATCTGAATACAGATACCTACTTGTGAGCCACCAATTCCATTACAGACAGAAACAGCTATCAGTGCACTTGCCTAAACTCTGGGGGTTTCTGCCACCAAGGGTGCCTACATCTGGGCCCATGTGGGCTTGGAGAGTCAACCCAAAGTTTATAGGACACCCATACTTGCTTGGAGCAACAGATAGAGCCAGAAAAATTCAGGATGCCTGGGGTCACAATAAACAATACTGGATGCCTAAAACAACTGAGTGTCAGTTTAGAGAACAGTTTCCTTTAGCAGTAAGACACAGCTACGGGCGAGATAGCTGAGTGGTGCCTGGAAGTTTAATGGCAGAGGTGAGTCACTTGGTGATTCAGTTGCCCAAGCAGAAGTACCTGGTGCCACTGGAGTTGTTCCAGAGTGTCTGAGACATCTACGCAGGGCTGATGAGCAGAGTACCAGCTATACACTAAGAGTACCATGGACATCTCAGGTATGCTCAGAACCCCTAGAAGAAGCAACTGACTCCTGCTTTCAGTCTCCTATAACAGCAGTTGGACACTTCACTTAAAATACACACCAAAGTCTACATATTTACATCCTGAGAAGAAACCTGCCCACAGAGTTCTTTCTTGGTGATGAATGTACACCCAAAGAAACAGCAACTGTGACACACAGGCCTTGGTGAGTTCACCTCTGTTGTTCCGAAGTGGAACATGTGTCCTCACGATGTATTTTAAATGTGGTGATTACAGCCAAGAAAGCACTGCCTCCATCTCACAAAGACACCTTACATTGGCAGCATCAAATGATAGATAAGATGGGGCACTGGGGCTTTGGGGATGACGTAACACCTACATGGGAGCAGGTTTCCATGCATATCAAAGAATGGGTGTATATTTATCAATAGAGTTTGATCAGTCTGACTGATTGCACTGAGTTGGTGTACTGTATCTTCATTTTTCACTGTGCTGGTACTACAGCAGTAAGCTGCCACTGCACAGCAGTTCCAGTTTCAGGCTAAGCACAATTTAGTCACAGCCAAATATTTCAAGATAATTTCATAAGAAGATTTAATGCCAAATTCTATCATAGGAGATCAATCCTAAATCCATAATACACAATCCAAGGCCCAGCCTTTACCATATAAAGTATCAATCAGAGTATGATCAGTTTAGCAAATTTTGTCATTCTTTACAGCCTTGTCCTATTCTGTTGATTATGTTGATTGCAATGACTGTGCTTTGTCACTAAAGGTTCAGCTGTCCTGATTATTTTTTTGCACTTCTCTGCTTCCATTAGCTGCTTCTCCACAGAGAAACAGCTTAGCCTAACACAGCAATAGCTTTTGTTTTGCATCCATTTTTCACTGTGGAAAACACATAAGAGTTCTCTATCTAAGAGGATGAACATTGCACACTATGTTCCATCATCTTTAAAATGTGCCAAAATTTCTGACTGTCTCACCTCTTCCATGGCATTTTTCCCTGGGAAGAGAAATAGAGGGAGGATTGACCTTGTAAGGCTCCAAATGCAAGAGTGTTTGTAGAAAAGGAGCAGTTGCTTATTATGACTTTCCTGATCTGTCAGAGAAGAGCACATGGTCAGAACAAGGGAAGTCTAGCCAGGCAATAAATATGGAGTGAAAAAATACATTAACACACTCACTTACCACACACAATGTCACATAAATCACGTGGAGTACCATTCTCTCTGGCTGAACTGTAGCTGAGTGTGGTGAGTTTATCTTTCTGGTCCTTAAGACTCCTTGCACGTCTAAGAGCCTGTTAAGAGCTGAGATGTGAGGTTGACCTCTTTTCTATACAGTTCTCTACTGGGGGCAGAAACAGCCATATTTTCACCCAGTGCTGGTTAGAGGGTTGCAGTCAAGGCACATTTAAGAGCTGAGCTCTCATTTGCAGATCTTGCTCTATTTTCTAGATTTGTTTCTTCCTACATGGTAATTCATGTAGGTTGAAAATAATTATTTATTCTTTCTGCTTATGGAAACTCAGCACCAAGACTCTGCACACACTGCTTCTTTCTGACCTTAGAAGGAAGTAAGAGCCAGTGGGGTTAAGAAAGTAAGAGAGGTTCCCTTGCTAGTGCTTGGTAGTGAACTTGCCTTCTGATTATGGCTCCAGCCAAAATCCTTATTTCATTCACAACTACAAATATTTTCTATTTGGAATTCCCCTTCCTTTTTTTTTTTAAACAAGTCAGATCTCTTATTCATTCTTTCTTTGAACAGAGAAAAGGATGGCTGAAGCTTCCTTTTTCCTAACATCTCTACCATAGCTTTATGCCCTCTCTGTAAAGCACTCTTGTGGTATATCAACATCTTATGGAGAACAGCATCCTTAAAAACTAAAAGCAGAAAACTATTAGTGCCAATGAGCCGTGCCATCACTCTCAAAAATATATCAGCAATATATGAGGATGTTACAAATGAAACATAAAGCCCTAGAGCTTCTGCTTGTTCTAAGAATCTTAACATTCCCTCTACTGTGGTTAAAGCCTACTAAGCCACCATCTGCCACATACAGTTTTGTTTCTGACTTCTCTAAGGGGAAGTTTGGAAAAAGTCTCCTGGAATTAAGTAAGTTCCTTCTTCTGTTCAGTGAAAGTATAAAAGCCAAAGTAAAGCAGTAGAACTATGTGTAAGATAAAACTGCTTTAGTGACATTTTTCTCTAGGGTGAAGAGAAGTTGAGAGGAAAAGAGGCTCTGGCAATTAACTTTGGCTTGCACCCTGCCCTTATTTATACATAACCTGAGTTTATACATAACTTAAGTTCTGGGGAGCTGCAGAAGTGTGTTGTCAAGAGCACAGAGGTAGGCTCAGAACAAAATGCATAGGGCACCATTAAGCTCTGGTCATCATCAACATCAGCCTCTGCTTCCTGATGTTCTGTATCTCCAATCTGCACCAATGCAATTCCTGTTGGCATTCCCAAAGCATAATCCTACTCTTTTTACACATAAATTATGATGGGGTCAGTTATTACTGCACAAATGAATAAGGCTTCCAGGAATGCATCTTAAAAATTGTAGTAACAGTACTATGGTACATGCATAATACCAGGCTATTTAGTGACAGACCATAATCCTCATTCCAAATCATTATGGTCTATCATATCAATAGAGCCTTAAAGCCAGGGGAACTGAGACCACAGTGGTTTCCCTGGAGCCAGTCTGTAGTACTGCAAAATACAGCTGTTACATGGAGACAACTTCAGGCTAGGTATTCATAATCTCTGACATTTTTTTGGAAAGAAATCACTGAAAAAAATATAGTAGGCATTCTTGCAAAAGAATAACTGCATATTTTTATTTTAACACATCACTGCAATAGCCTACCTCATGGAATAATGGGATTTCAGACTCTCAAAATCCAAAGCATATTTGCTGCAATTTTTTTGCATAGGTATCCAAATCATACTTCAATGCAGTTTCTCTTGCAAGACAAAAATTTGGGGCCCAATTTTGATGTTTGGCAGTATTTCATGGCACAGTTTTATAAAGTGTTGTAAGTGCTTGCTTATCCTAAGGGATGAGGATGGCCTTAATTTTGCAAGGCAAAACTGCCCAGCATGCAATCATTGTAAAAGTGAGTTTGGCAATTATACTTTAAAAACAGAAGTGTGATGATTAAATGTGAGGATTGATTACTCTACCCAGATGTTTGGATCAGTAAAATCAAGTTCTAAAATTCATAGATTTTTCCTGTGGAATTGACAACAACAATACCCCATTGCTACAATACAGCAAAGATTAGCATACAAGTTTCCAGGTTGAGCACAGCTGTACATGTGTGTTAGTATGTGCACCCCAAACTTAAATTCACTTTGACCATTGATCCATCAAGTGACAGAACACACAGAATTTAAGACTTCTTTTTCCCTAGGAAAGTCATCATTGTTGCACTTCCACTGCTTATTAAGCAAATGTTACCTACCACTGCCTCCTAGCACTTCAAGATTCCTTCTGTTTCCTAATGAGTTGCCCATATTCCTGGTACTACAGTCCTTGTGATTGTGCCAGGAGCATGTCTTCAATGAGGCACCCTGGCTAGCCTTTGTTCTGCAAAGAAATTTATTTCCTCATTTTATAGCCTCATGCATCATTTTTAATTTTACAAGCAGGGTGGAGACCCCCAGGAAGATGAGATGGACATCTCAGGAGGCTCTCCTAATGAGCAATGTTTGCAAATAAATAAATCTCCCTGCAGCTCAGAGGTTTGCTTTACAGATAACACGAGTGCACACACACATGCTCACAGCTCCTCCTTCCATCTAAGGCTTTTTTTATTCTCCATCGTTTCTCAGGGAGCGCAGTGTATCAGTTCCTACCCACTAAATCACCAGAAGCTGTTTTCTTTCCACCTTCAGAACCTCACAAACAGTGACCCCTTCCTTTATTTTTCAGTGGAGGGTTTTTTACTGTTCACAGCAAAAGACAAGAGTGTATGGTAATGAAATGGAAATCAAAGAAAGGCAACATCCACCATTCAAAAACAGCTTTTACTGTCATTACAGAACAACACAAAACCTGTCAGTATGCTCATACTCAGTGTGTTAGTTTAGGCTCGTTAGTTTAGGCTCGCTTTCCTAAACCTGGCTTTTCCATAGAAACACATTTTTATCCAGAAAAATGGCAGTAAGGTCCCAAGTTTCCCAAAGTAAATCCCCATACACACCTGCTGGTTTCTTTCCACACAGACTGTACAACTTGGGAATCACAGGCCCATCATAGCTCCATCCCCCAGCAGAAATGGGGAGCTTTTCTCTTCCCAAGCATCACAGAAGTGATGGATTCTGGGCTAACACTTGTCCAACAGCAGATCAGACCATGAATAAGGGTCTGTAATATCCAAGAGGAAGAAAATACTGCTCCTTTTTCACAGTGCAATCACTTCAGGATGCCTAAGGAAGCCAGCAAGCACAAGGCTTAAAATAAACCCAGAGAAAGGAACCTGTACCTTGAGCACAAGCACAGTGTGGGGTTCCTTCCAAAGAGCACTGTGGAGCCTAAAAGCACTAACTGGATCCTCAATAGAAATGCCTCAAACTTCCTGGATCTATCCATAATTGCTAAAATCCATCCTTTCTCAAATGGGGAAATCTCTGAAATCCTGCTCATGACGAGTGGGGAGGATAAACTATGGAAATAGTCATATAAAAGAATAGTTAAGATCCTACTTTCTCTAGTGCAACAGCTACTTCTGTCATCAGTGGTGGTGGGAGATACATGTCCCATGTTATTTTTAATCCTTTCATTGCCAGCAAAATCCCAAAACTTTAAAATCAAGTTATGGCTGGTAAGTAGAGACACAGTTTCACTTACTTAGCTTTTAAGTCCTTCAGTAGAATGTATTCTACTTCAGTTTCCAATTCTCTAAAAAACCCTCACACAATAGTAATCTTCAATAGAACAATTTATCAAGAACAGTTTAAGAAGTTAATGTATGCATATGTGTTTTTTTTTTTGGAAATTTTTTAGACCCAAAATGTTCTTTTTCTTAGTATTAGCTAACACTTTACTGAGTTTATTAGACTAATAACTTACAGAGATCTCTGATTAAAAAAGCAGCATCAAACAAGAACAAAAAGTCTGAAATTTTTTGTCAGGAATCTTTTTTTCAGATTGTATTTCTTGGTCTAATAAAAGTCTTTGCACTGGTTAACTTACCATAATTCCTGTCTTAATCTTCATACTTTGGTTTTCTACTTGTCATGTGATTCCCATTTTCTGAAATATGATTAATGAGTGACAAGTATTGCTTTCATACTACAGCATACATCATTTGAACCACAAAAATATGAAAATATCACTGACCAAGATCTCAGACAGGCTCTACAGCTAATCAGAGTCTCCCTGCCCTGGAGGTGGGCCCAAACCAAAATCTCAGCTTCAGACAATATGAGACTTTTGGAAATTTGCAATGCAGAGCTAAGTACCAGCATTTAAACTCACTTCTAATTATAACAGCCTGGATTTATAATGCAAATGTACTGTGTATGCTGAATCTACACTGTGTAGAGTCAATGGCAAAAGTTCCACTGACTCCCACAAGATCCAGTATCACCTTCAGAGTGAAGTCAACAAAAATAGTTACACATTTGTACTTATTTTCATTTAAGTGAAAAGGCACAAATTCTTTCTATGTTTCCTTGCAAAGTAGAAGATTTTTAATATATAATCAATCCTGTAATTCTTAATCCACAAATAGTAGCAATGTTAAAATTCTGCAGCTTCCTTTTACCACCATAACATTTTCCTTCCACATTCCAATTTCTGTATGAAGCTTGTTTCACTTCTTTTGAGCTCTCGAAGATGCCTTGACATTTGCTATCACAAGCAAGTCCCATAACAAGCTGGATGGGTATGAGCATTCTTAAAGACATGCAGTCATTTCCACACTGATTTTGTTAGTCTGCTGTAGCTATGTGTAGGGAAAGTAGAAAGTGTCAGTAGAAAGAGCTCAGGGAAAGCCTCAGATGCACTTAGTTGTTAACTCTCAATGCCCACATTTATTTCAACCCACATTCCAGTGTCTGGGGCATGAGTCTGTCATATCACTGAATTCCCATTATCTTTCCTGGCTTCTCAGTCTTTACAGTATCCCCCAATAGGTAGATTTTACCCGTTCTTTTAAGTCTACAGCATATATGGGAAATACACATCTTTTTCCAGTATTAAAATTAAAACACACAAGCCAAGAAATGTACAGCTTGAAGCCTTAAAGGATTAAATCTGTTTTGACAGTTACTGTAAATGCAAAGGAGTTCCACAAAATTTATAACCCCAGAGCAGTTTAACAAGCCTTCAGGTTAAGATCATGTTCCCCTCCTTTCAGTTCAGACTCTGTGATCCCTTTAAGAGGGATAAATGATTTGCACAAATCATGTGGGGAAATTAAGATTGTTCAGAAACCAAATGATAAGCATGGCATTACTATCTGTAATGCATCTTCAGTGTTTCCTAAATGCACATGTGTCTTCTCAGATTTCCAACGGTATGGGCTTTGTAAAGTGACTAAACTGAATGGGAAGAACTCTAGATTCATGAACACTAACTTCATAGCTGACTGCTGGAAACGGGTTGTAGGGTTTGCAAAATATCAATGGAGTTTTTGTACTTGAAGTTTAAAAGTCTTCATGAAATTCCTTTAGCTTCACTAATAATTATCACATTCTGGATATTGAGGTTAGGGACAAAATCTTTAACCTAAAATTCACATGTCTGAATTCTGTAAGAAACTTCAAAAGAGAAGATTGTACTCTCAAAACAGCACATGAGAAGTAGGTTGAATTGAGTAGAAAATTACAATATAGTATATCAGAGCTTTACAGCCTAGAGTGGGGTAATAACCTCTTCACATTGGCAAAATTGGAGTTCTGTAAAGGTGGAACATTTCCTGACACTGTGGTTTAAAATCTGCCTTCTGTAAAACCCACCAAGTGTCCAGTGTTACACCAATAACTGTGCTGGAAGAGGTCAAAACCAAAGGCACTGTCAGAGAAAAATGAGACTTAGTGTTGAGACCAAATTAGTGGCTGATTTTCCATGGGGAAAATCCATTTTGGCATGTGCTATTGTAATAGGCAGTCATGTCAGCAGTGAATTTATGGCAAATTTTAAAGACATCTAACATACTTGCCAAGTATTGAAGCACAGGGTTTTGCAGCTAACTCAAGATATAATTTTTTTGGCAAAAACAATTGGAAAAATTTCTCAGTAATACTAACAGTTTCTTTCAGCATTTTCTGATTAGCCTTTTTTAACCCTTTATTGTTGAACATTAGTTCCTGCAATAGCCTAAATATTTTTTCACAGGTTTTAGAAGAAGGGAAAAAACAGCAAGTTTTCTTACATACTCCATATTTGCCATATTCCATATATTTATTTTTTTAAAAACCCAAATCTAAAAAGATACAGGCACTGCAATGAGATGAAAAAAAAAAAATACAGTCAAAATTCAGTCATTTACACATCTCAGTCAATAGCAAGATTATCACGTAGGGGCTTAGTTCATCCAAACTCAGATGTCAGTGCCTAACCAGAAGTATAGCAGCTGTCCTAAGTAATTTTAATTGGGATTACTGAATCTTAAGCATTATACACACAGTGAGGTCATTTTCTTTAAAAGAAAAAATATTTAGGAAGTATAATTAGGTTTAGAAAAGTTAGTTCCTTTGGTACTTTTGAGCACTGATTTTAGCAAAGGTACAAGCCATTTTAATTAATACAAATTGGGAATATTCCACTCCTTCCAGGTATATCAAAGCAGAGGGAGGAAAAAAAAAACAACAACAACAAAACAAAACCCAAAACCAACAAAGCAAGCAAACAAAACAAAACTAACCAAAACACAACAAAACACCTCAGCCATTACATTAAATTTTTAAAATTGAAAGGAGAAAGGGAAACATTGCAAAATCAGGAAGACAAAAGCACAGATTTAAATTTGCCTCCCAGTGCCGACAGCTAATAAAATAAAATAAAAAAGCTTTTGTTTTTAGATCATTCTAAGATCAATATCAACTCAGACAGGATAGAATTGCTTTTATAACTTTGAATACAGTTAATTTAATTTTTAAAACACTAGCAAATAACAAGAACAACTTCTAATTCAGCTTTAATGACTAGACTAGACAACTTCCAATTTTATTTTTTTTTCAACCATGTCAATCAATAATTTTTCCAGGATGTCGCAGATTGCTCTGTTAAAATCAAAAGACTTTTTCACCATAGGTAGAGGCTCCTTTGTGGCATTTTCATGGCACAGTTTTGTGAATGGTTCTGATATGATATTTTTGTGGGGAACACACAAGAAAATTCTTATTAGCATGTGAAAGAGACATTTTTCCATCAGCTGAAGAAGTCCATTCAAATGGTCCAAAAAGCCATACCATTTGGCCAACCTTTGGAGTGTATTCCCATTGCAAAACTGCTAGAAAGGCACAAGCTACTCAAGGTAGAATAAGCCTTTGCCAAGATCCCTGCAAGAGGATGAAATGGCATTTTACTTTCCTTGATTGTCTTTCTAGTCACCTAAATTTGTGGTAGAAAAAAGAGCAATGAGTTTGAGGCACAAGTATTAGCCCTGTGTCTTCTTCCTCTTGGGACATCAAAGCTGCACAAATATCTCTGGGTCTAAATTCTTCTTTCAGGCAACTTTTCTAAACTAGTCTATTGTCTGTAAGAAAACCTGTTGTTCTGTGTCATGTGGTTTATACACATCTGGGGTAAATGGGAGGGGCAATTTACTCCTCAGCCTTGTCTTCCCTGTCTTTTCTCTCTTTCTCCGAGGTTCTGCTTGTAGCTCCCATTGAGCTCTCCTGGCCCTGAGATGCCGTCTTGTTTCCATCTGTGATTTTGTGCAGCAGCTTTGGAGGCATGGATGTTATCCAAAGGTTGTCTGTGGGTGCAGGTTAGGTGATCACTTCTTTTCAATTGCAGGTCCTTTAGAAGAGGGAATCATCTGAAAGCTTGGTCATTTGCAATGTCTGATCCACACCCTGGTAAAGTCAAGAACTTCTGGTTTCCTATCTGACAAGCTGCAGCTCTCCAAAATATTTTTATCTGCCTCCCTGTTAGTTCAGTCATTGGTTCATGCCAATGCTGCATCTTTGATGCATGCATGGTGACTGTCCCCAGGTCAGAAAACAAGGGATTTGGGAATTAAAGCCATGACTGTACAAGGGATATCAGCATAGGGAAAAAAAGTTGTCCCTGCTCCACTTGCTTCCTCAGTTTTTTTTTTCAGAGCTAAAGAAGTACTCCACTAGCCAGGTCAGTGGCAGAGCTGGAGGCAGCCCCTTGGTGCAGCCCTGCACCCCAGGGTAAGCTGCCATTTAAAGAAGGCTTAAAACCTCTACTGAGCTCTTTGGTATGTGCCAAAGACTAAGGGAGCAACCAGGTCAGAATCTGAGAACCAGAAGCCTTCTTTTTCAAGTGGCCTATTTTAGCTTCTGGTTACTTCAAAAGTTGCTAGAGGAGTCATCTCCCTTCCAAAGGGAAGCACTGCAGATATCATTATTAAACAGCCTCCAAAATAATGTTGTTTCTTCTTTCTTGTGAGGGCCAGCTCGGATGCCTGGTTGAGTTCTCTTCCCTTCATCTTAGAATTCTAAAGAAAACAAGGCAATTCCTTTGAACCAAGAGGGTAAGGATCGACACGGTTGTCATTTAATCAGTTTGACTGGAAAGAGGCATTCCAAGCACAGTTTAGATGCATAAACAAATATCAAGAGAAACAGGGAAAGAACAGCCATATTGGTTGGTTCTGCCTGTACCCAGTCTCATCCTTTGACAACTGTCCCCACCAGCCTAGGGCTGGGGGTGCTTCATGCAGGGCTGCTGTGGGATCCTGCAAAGAGCTTTCTCACACAGACTTGTGTGACACTTGTCAGCCATCTGACAATCCATTTGCAAAAGAGAGCTCTCCCTCCCTCCATCCCTCTCTCCCTCCCTCTCTCTCTCTCTCTCCCTCTGCCTTCCCACCCCAAGGACGTCCTGCTGTGCTGAAGCAACCCATCACTGGTCACCTCTATGCATTGTCTGAAGGCCCCTCGCCATCTGGACCACCTAGGAGAAAATGTTTTCTTAAAGAGGGGAAGATTAAGGAACAGGGATTTACACCTCTGTCCCCAAGGTAATTACCAGATGGCAAATGGCTTGTTTTCACTTGATGAATCAGAGCAACTGAACCAGGCCTACCGAAGTGGCTCGGATTCTGTTTCCACCAAATCCTTTTGCTTTACAGGCTGAAGAGGTTTTTTCTCACCCTTTAGATAATGATTTTAAGGTAAACCTAACATTAAGGCAAAAGCCTTCCATTAGGGGAGGATGGATTTCAGTGTGCTGGGACATCAGCCATACCATTTCTCTCAACATCTTAACCCTTTGCTGGTCACTGCTGGGTCTTGCCTAGAGCTTATGGTAAGAGTTTACTCATTGAGTAAGCAAAGCAAAGTAAAGCCATGTCTCCCAGGGCTTCAGAAAGAGACTACAAACCTGAGGACTGTCAGCAGTCTTTCACTTCAAACATTCTAGTCTGGTAAGAAAGATGAAATTAAAGCCATTGCCTTTTGAGGAATTAAATCTTCGCCTTTTTTTTTCCTATTCAAAAACAGCTGTAGAAATAAGCAGTATTTGAACTGAGCACTAACAATACAAAAAGTAAGAGAACAAACATATTCAATGGAAATTTATAGTCTGTGCTTGGCTTTTTTTTGTTTCCTTCAAAAAATAGAAAGAAATTTAAACAAACCTAAAATGAATGCTCTATTTAAGGTCTTCTTGTAAATATATGCTCCCACTCCTGAACTGAAGTAATAGGACATTTAAATGTCATCTTCAAAACACTAAAGCCAACTAAACTACACATCTAATGTCTTACTTGGCATTCATAATGTTCCTAAATCTTCTGCTGAGTTTCTATATATTAGCTGGAATAAAAAGCAATGTTTGCTTTGTTTGTTTGGATCCTTTCTTGATTTCTGTTCAAAGAGTTTTCTGAAATTAAAAACAAATGCAGGCAATCAGCAAACAAAAGGCCAAGTAGAGACCCTCTTTAGTTTCACTTTGCAGAGTTTCCTTATGAATTTGCTGTAGCAATTGTCCTAGCCATTTGCCCAATTGTCCTATGGCCTTTTCTCACTCACTATCTTGCCTCATAACTATGGGAAAATTGGATTATATTATGGGGTTTTTCCTTTACTCTGGTTTACAGTGCTCATTTTCTTTCTTTGTTGGATTTTATTTCTATCAATGGTTTAGATGTTTCTGTTTTAATTTCAAGATTTCAGAATCTGCCTTCTTCCATGTGCTGGAAGGTTCCTATTACCTTGTCTGCTCCATGGAATCTTATGAATGAAAATACTGCCTTTTCTTTTATACTCATTTGTAAGCACAGCTCTGCCTATGGAGTGATATTCTTAATCAACAGTAGTCTCTAAATCCAAAGACTAATTGAGAAAGACCTTTCTAGTTGAGAAAGTCCTTTTCAATGCTGGCCCTAAAGTAAGCTTTCATTTTCCTTGTGTGGTCTAACACCCCACAGCTGTTTGTAACAGAATAGGAGGCATGGGAAAGCCACAAGAAAATGGCTTAACAGTGGTATGGCATCCAGGTAGCACCCACCAACCTGTACCCAGGTCCTTTGCTTGTAAATGTTTAGGGTTAGGTGGACCAGCAAAAGGACCCGATCCACCCACCCCTAAACCATGCAAGACTAGGAGGACAGAATGATGATTCCTTCTAAAGGAGGAGCCCCTGCTGGGGGAGACAGAGGCACTCATCTATTGACTGACCAGTCCTGAAACAAATTTTTGAGCTGTGAGAGAGCAAGAGAAAACCATGCCAGATAAGTAGCATCAAAGATGGGAAAAAAATATCTGGGCTCTCAACAGGAAAATTAAAATATATAAAGCATGGATAAAAGAGCAAATACATGATGAATAAATGATGCTTGGATAACAGCAACCCAAAAAGCTGGCATCTGGATTCAGCAGAGCACAATACATTCCTCCTGCCGCTCTGAGCATGGCATGAATCAGCCTATAGAGGTGACAACTGGACTGGAAAGTTGGACTGAGCACCCACCGTTTAAGTGACCAAATTTACATGAGAGTCATCTTATCCTCTATGCAAATGTTCTGGGAATTGTAGTTCTAGCTTGCATCTTTATTAAGCTGTGACTTTTTACACTTGCTAGTCAGATGCTGGATTGATGCAAATCAATCAAAACACTGCCATTCCATTTACTTCCTAAGGAGACCAATGTAAAAGGGTATTATAGTGATATTTTAATCTTAACCATTACAAGACAAAGTGGGCAGCACAATACTCATTATGTTGATCTGTTAGTAAAACACAGGTCATATGCTATTATTGATGGAGTTCTGCTTTAGATACAAATTGATTATTCCAGACTGCTCATCACATGTGGGAATCTCCTGGCAACAGAATTTGTTCCAGATTTGTTTGACAATAATGTGGTATTCCACCTAGTTTCATTTAGTACAACATAACACTGGAAGTGAGGAAGTCAAAAAAGAGCCTGGCCCATGCTCCACAGATTGCAAATGTCTGCTTCTTAGGCATCAAAAGCTACATCTAAACAGATTAAAACAATGCACAAGGACTGTTTTCTGGCATTGCATGCAGTAGCATAACACAATTTACATCCATATGGCTACAGTGTGTCATCTCCCCGCTCCCTCCAAAAAAAAAAAAAAA
>VZTR01025582.1:611595-663469 GCA_013400775.1 Chaetops frenatus
AAAAAAAAAAGAGAGAGAAATTAATCCAAATTTCCTATTACAAACAGTGCCTGACCAGTTCTGAGCAACACCAGAATTATGTCTGGGAGAATATTAGCTTTCATGGGCAAACACCATACCAACAAGCATGCCAACAAAGAAAAAATATAGGTTATTGAAGGACAGTCCTTATCCTATGCCCTAGTCTTGTTTAGTTTAGTTACTAGTATAGACACAGACAAAATAGCCAGAATATAAGGCAATGATTTTTCCTAAACTCAAAAGCTGAAAAATTCAACTCAGCCTTTGTTTGTAGACCACATTATTTGCAGGATCTTTAACATGCCCTAAAAAACAGACACTAGGAAGACTGGTTGAAACTTAGAAGTAACAGGAGCAGCATGTACTGGCAGGGAGAAAGTAGGCAATAACAAAATGTGTCTCTCTGTCCTGGTCCTACCTGTCAAGAGCTGCCCAGCCCTGAAGCCAATGCCTTCCACAGCATGAGCTCCAGGCAGGCTTAACAGGCTTGTCTCTGAAGAGAACCCCTGGGGCTCTTCAGGGCCCACTCAAAAGTGTGATTTTTCTGGTTTTTTTCACTCTGTCCTTGTCAGACAAACATGTCCCTGCATATGCAACAATACTGTGTGGCCAAGACCATGCAGGATGCTGCACAGCCACATCTCCTGATGTCTAACATGACTGAAAGATGTTAATGGGACACTCACAATCAAAAAGTACCACTGGAACAGCACCACTGACAGCAGAAAGCTCCTCTGTTAGGAAACAAAAATATGGTGAGAACCTGATACTTGGTAGAAGTCAGGACTAGAAAACATTATAGCAGTATAGACAATGATCATGTAAAGGACATGCAGGTCCTTCCCTTTGTTTCCACGCTTTAGGAAGAAAGGTGGGATGATAATGTCTAATATAGGTTTAATTGTTCCTATGCCTTTTAGGAATACCTGTTACTATACATACATTATTTATTTAGGTATAAAAATTAACTCCCCCAACCCCACTAGACCAAGGAAGAAGACTGTGGCAGAAACTGAGGCCCTGCAGGCTGTATCTTCATTTGGCAATGGAAAACACCAATATTCATTCTGGATTTGAAGAATGACCTCTAATGAATGTTATGTTTGCTAATGATAGACACTTTGGAGGCCTTCAAGGGTTAGGGATTACTCTGCTGTCCAAAACAAATAATCAAAAACCAGATTTTTTGAAAATAATATTAATAATAAACAGAAGGGAGTAATTTATCAAGTGCTGCATGTTTGGATGGTTTCTTTCTCCAGTTCAGAGGAAGCTGAAATTCAGAACTTCGAGTTTACCTTCTTCTTGTTGCAAACCTCTCTGTCTACATTTGTGTCACAGTTCTCATTGGAAATCAAACCTTCACAAATTAGCTGTCAGTGCATGGCAACATTGTTCATTGTATTTCATCTAATTTAGGCAATGGTTATTTTAGACTGATTTATAGCATGATATTATCATCTATTCTCCTTAATCACTTATGAGTCTAAAAGCCAAATTGCACAGAAGGAATTAAATCCCCAAACTGTTCCATTCCTACAATATTCATGTGACTAGACAGTCATGGCCCCAGAATGGTGTCCCTTGACCCACTGCCACCAGATAACCACAGGGAGCAGCCTGTGCTCAATATTACTGTGTCAGGTGACATTAACAGGTGTTTGACTATGGGCTTTAGAGCAGAGGATGAGTATGAGAGTTGTGGTTTTTACAGTCTGTTGTATAGCAGGCCATGTCCTCATCCTGTGAATTCCCTTTGACCACCTGCCATCTCCTTAAAAATCCCCATTGGTGTTTATTAGACCTCAGTCTTCTTCACGAGGTAGGTGAGCAACTCTCAAAACACAAGAGGAATTGAATGAGATCTGCTTGGTTCCCTGGCAGTCTAGAGCTTAGTTGAGATGGTTGCATGATATTTTCACAGCTGGATTTGATTTCTTCCAAATCTGTAAGGACACAGCTGGCCTTCACTGCTTATCTTCTTCGTTTTGAAAAATAGCTTGGTCAGGTTTTGTCTCCTTATAAAGTACTAAATGCAGTTAAAGAAAGGTCCAGTCATATTCTAGCCTTTCAGGTCTCAAATGGCACTTTTGTGTTTAGGGACCTTTGGATAAACGTTCACCTCCATTAAACAGGAACAGGCTGCCTGGGACACTGCACTGCTGCTGCTGCATCCTACAGTCACTGGAGTTCTTCAGATTGTAGTTGCTTGAGACAGAATAAATTGCCAAACACAGTAGTGAAAATAATTATATTTACTATTGATCTTGATGCGTATTCACTATTCCTCATGGATCTAAAATAATCCTGTATTTCTGGACCAATGTGTCACTTACATCCCTACCAGCAGGGCTCAGTAAGAAAACAGCATTACTAAAGTCAGGAGCACAGGCCTTGCTGCAGGCTGTGTAACACCACTGCCTCCAGCAAAAAACACTTCATCACTAGGATGCAGAAGTCAGAAGCAAAATTACATTTCAAGCTTTATTCCTGTGGCTAATATTTACAGAACCAGGCCTGTCTGGACCAATAATATACCAAATATCTTTGGTAGACTTTGTCTTTATGCTTCATTACGGAACTTAGAATAGCTGGAGAGAGACTTGGAATTCACAGAGGATTCAGTCCCTGAGGCATCTAACTATATATAATATGCTCAAAGCACTTTGTATACACAGGGAAAGCTGAATCCAGCCGCAGACTACTTTCATTTAAAATATACTGCAGCTTATATCTCAATAAACAATTTACAGTGCAGTTACCATGATTTGAGTTTCGGGTATCTGAAACATCTTTTTTCAGATGGAATTAGATCATGTCCTGTATTGCCTGTTAATTACTTTAAAGTATCTCAGCCCTTTTAAAATACCTAATTGTCTGAATTCATAATCAGCTTCTCTTAGAGATTTGGTTAATATGATTTGCATCACATACTACTTATTATCAGTATGTATACTGGAAATGCAGAGCAAGGTTATGATGATAATTAATCTCAGGCAAGTTTTGTGTTCTTCTCCCCAGCTGGTTCACCTAGCTCAAAACCTTACAAATACATAATGCCATTCCTTAGAGTAAACATACTGTATCTCGATTTTCTTCCCCCAAGCAAGCAACCAGATGAATGGCCTCGGTGGATTATTTTGTTACAGAAACACTCATGAGGGGTCTGTGATAAGCAAGTGAATGGAAATGGAGAAGTGCCCTGTTTAAAATCATCTAAACATTTTCTCTTAACATGAAACATTTGAAAACATGTAGCTCAGTGTTTGATGAAACACAGGACCCTGTTGTCTCTAGCTCAGTTCTAGTCCCTTCTTTAAATGCAATCTTTTATCCAAGTCACATGTGTTTTCAATAACTTCACATGTGGATGCAGTTATACCAGAAAACTGATTCACAAGTACTTTAGAGGCTCCTCCATCTTTCAGACCCACCTAAAGTTTCTTTCCATTTTAAAAAATATTTTTTTAGAAAGCATATGAAGGGAAGTAATCAGTTTTGCTTGCTTACAACACAACTGCCCTGGTCTGAATAATAAGTACAGCATTGTTCAAAGGAACAGCTGGTACCAACTCCAGAAGTTTAAGCATTCCCCTCCAAACAAAAAACTCCGTCGAGTCTGTTAGTCATCATCTCCCACAGGTATTGATTCAAGGCTACAGTTCTGCCTATTCCTGCCATGGCTAAAAAGATTTGTTACAAGGCTTTTGGAAAGGACCATTTTCATGCGCAAGCAAACATACAACTATTTCTTTCTTGTCTGCTAATCTCCATGATTATTGTACCTTCTTGAAACATTTTTTAACCACATAAAGGGCAATCACACTTTAATGACAACAATAGAGCACTAAAAAGTTGTTTCTGCAGAAATGCACATACAAAGATAGTTTTGCCTCAGGCACTGCAACTATATAAACAGACAACTTCACTATAAATCTGAGTCAATTCTGCCAGCTTTTTCTATCAGGAAACACAATTTTAGGGATAGGATCTGTTTGAAATATATTCTCAGGAACTGAACTCCTATTGCACTTTATTTTCAAAGCAAGCTTAACATAGGTCACCTCCTCATTTCTAGGAGTGTAGTTTTACTGCTCCATCTAAGCTATGCCAGAAGTGGGAGCTCTAAAAGGCACTTTAACCACTTTGGGAACTGTACTTACATTGTGCTTTCAAGAAACCTCTGATAACAAGCAAATGGTAAACTTTGAACTCCCCTGACAGTTTTCTAGGACATCTCCTTGACAATCAGTTTTCAAAGAGTTTGTATTCAGTTATGGTACATATTGCCTTCATTCATATCAGAGCCTTTTTTGTCCTGGAATACACAGGTATTCAAACACAGAGGTTTGCATATAAATCCCTTCATAGCCTGTGGACTGGTGGTTTGAGCCTAGATACCAAAGTAGTGTAACTCTTTCAGTTTAGCACAGGAACTTCTAACAGCACAGAGAAATCAAGCAGGACATGAGGATTTAGATGTCGTGCTTACGTGGCCTGGGTTTGGTGTGACCAGAATATTTCATCTACAACTGAGAATAAGAAGCTGTAAGGGATGGAGAGCTATAGGAAAAGATTTTGAGTTCCAGCCACCTTATTACAACCAGGGATGTTTCCTAGAGAACGTGGAAGGGGTTATGGTTGGTAGGTACAGGAAAGTTGAGGTTGCCCAAATCTTTCCAGCCAGAGAGCTGTATTTGCAGATTATGTCTGGACTTGAAAAAAAGGGTATTCTTAGGTCTTTGTCTGGCCTTTCTACCATAAAATAACAGGCAATTAAATACCAAAATGTTTCAAATATGCATTTATCACATGTCAGTCTCAGGATCATCCAGACCTTTTCTCCTCAATAAGAACACTCCTTCATTCCCACGAGATGCAATGACAAGTGAAAGGCTGTCTTTCACACTGTGGGTTGAGATTTACTACCTGGCTGTGCCTCTGGGCAGCTCTGGGGATGGCAGCAAGACACCACATCATTCAACACCACAACACCAGGGCACAGATGGGTGAATTTCAGCCCTGATCACTGCATTTTTATGACTCTTCAGCAGCCTGTGTAAAACCCATGTGTGGTCTCAAAAGTGATCAGTGTGGTACAGGCAGAGGGGTGAAGTGTGTCTGTCCTTTCAGGGGACTAAGTTTCCAAAGTCTCCATCCTCCTCTCTGACCTCTCCTGAGTGACTCATTCCAGAAGCTGGGTTCCATCACAGCCAAAGTTGTATTGACTACAAGCATGGAGGTTCATTAATGATAGAATATGAGTTCAGACTTTCAGAGTCTGAGCATTGTGGGCAGGATCCAGGAAAATGCTTAAATGCATGTATACATTCTATTCATGTAGAATCCATGGGACAAAAAATATTGTTCAGGTTAAATGTTGTGCATGTACCTCATCAAAGCCACGGTGTTTGTGCTTTGGAGGATCTGGCTTTACACAGCACAGCCTTGTTCCCAAAGCTACAGGCACACCTTACAGTGAGAAACAGAAAGCACAGCATGATGGCAGGGTCAGGGTCAAAACCTGGGGACAAAGTCTCCAGAATAAGACCAAGGGACACAGAAATCATGCTCCTCAGAGAGGGCTGTCAGCTCATCATCTTTGCCAGAAATCATTTGTGCTTAGACTGTTAATTAGACTTAGAGTGTTTATTCTGTTGTCGAAGGCTTTTTTCACATTGTGAGAAAATTATAAACTTTTAAAATATAGGTGTTACCTTAAAATATGCCTGCCTGAATTAGTCTAACAGTCTCTAGCTAAGTGCATTTATATGAAGAATTACTAGGGAAAAACTTTATAAACTTACAAAGTTAATCAGAAGTCAACTGCTGTTTTCTCAGTTTTCTCTCACACAGTTTGGTTGGACATTTCAGGAAGATTTAAATATTTGATAAGATTATTTTATCTTTTCAGGAATGACAGTGGTAGAAACTATCTGAATGCCCTTGTCTTTCGTTGCATGCTTCCTCTTAGTCGAAGGCCCCACTCTGTTCAAATGTAAGGTTTCTATAGAACTGCATTTATGACATGAAATTCAGAAGACACAAATTAAGCCTGCCTATTGCAGTCAGAGAAAAATGAGCAAAATCTACATAACAGTAACCCTGAGGTCTACTAGAAAACAGCTTCCAGAACTTGTGCCTTAAAATATCAGCATCAGACTATAAATTCATTTTAGCTGAAATTTTAAAAGATTTATAACCACTGTGGTTATTTGGTGGAGTAAATCTTCACAATAAAATTCTTTACAGTCATATTCAACTTATCAGTTATTCCAATGCAAATCCAAAATATTTCAAATTAATCACAAATTTCATAGATGTGGATGGAGATATAAAATGTTAGGGTTTCCCTGCAAGTGCTGTGGTTTTAAACTGAAATAATGAAACAGGATCTGGTCTGGAGAGCACAAGTCCCATGGAAATCTTTATGACAAATTCAGAAGGAGTATAGGTTACATGTGAAATATAGGTTGATCAGAAATGGTATAAATGCTGACATAGTAGTAGTAAGCAGGATCTTGAGCTAATTTATCCCCCAGTTTCTGCAAAAAAAAAAGCAGGTACTTTACATGTTGAGGAACACAAAGTAGAAACTAAAATGAGAAATTATGATAAAGTAAGCCAGTCTGCTCTCTTGGTTGAAATTCCTCTTATTCTTCAGAGATGAGGAGATACTGCCTTCATTACAGAGACAGAGCGTTTTCTCATTCCATGCTATTCAGCAGACATGGTGGTATGAAAAGGGAAACTGCTGCCTTACACAGCAAAAGCAGCTTCACTGTCTCAGTGTCCCATTACTCCTCACACACTAGAAGCAATCAGAGGGCTGAACTTTCTGGCAAGGGACTTCAGCTGCAAGAGCCACTCATCTTCTGGGGAGAAAAACAAAAGAATCTTATGTAAACCTCTATCAAGGGAAATACTTACAAAAATGGGGGAGACTGTCAAAATGTGAGCATGTCTATTTGTAAAGAGAGGTCAGAAGTACAGAAAACTAGAAAAATATTGTGTGGTCTCACCAGTAATTCAGTTGTTATGGGGAAAATTAGGTGAACTCTTCCTCTTCCCTTCTCAGCCTGAACCATGTCTGATTCTCTGGTTTAAAATTCAGTTCAGTATCTCCCAGTCAGGGAATATGATTTCCTCACTTTTTTATATATTTCTCTGGTTTACATTACCATTCAATAAATATATTACAAAATGTTATTTGCCTCTGTCCACAGCTTTTGAGTAGTTGCAGTGATCTTAAAGATATCACAAATTAAATTACTGGATCCCACTCCAAACTCATCAGGGCACATTGGGGAAGAGAAAAATCAAGCAAACTCTTTGCATCTGGAGCTCAGTGTTTATGAATTTCAGCAACACACAGTCCATTGTTCCAGTACCCTTCTTGAAAAGAATCAGTGAGGAAGAAACTGTCCAGTTAACTGCATGGACCAGTGCTGTTCTCCCAGCCAGTCTGGCAGTCAGCACTGTGCTTGAGGGATTTTAATGTACACAGACGTGGTTTTGATTTGGTGACATTCATTTTTAGCAGGAAGTTCTTCTGAAGTCAGTCCATGTAAATGATCACAATCTGGAATGAAATCTAAGAGCTGTGTGCATTACTTGTGTCCAAGATCAGTAGTGAATTCAAACAAGGGTAGCTGCAGAAAAGGGATAGTCTCATATAGGAATATATTTTTAAGGTTAAACATACTCTGCAGAAGCAAATAAAGAGAATCAATTCAGTATTTATTGTCAGCAGGTACTTAAGAGCAGCATTGACTCCACTAAGACTGTGCAACTGCTGAGCCAATTCTACTGAGACACTTTGGGCACCAAATCACCCCTTAAATGACACACTTAAAAAAAAAAAGTGTCCACTGAAGCAACATGCCCTTTCTGCATTTGTGTTTCTATCACAGGGCAGATACTCTAAGGCCAGAACCATGTGAGCCATTTCTGGAATGTTCCTGACTGGGATGATTGTGGGTCTGAAAGCAGCACAAGCACTTCAGAGGGGAAACTTCTCAAGCAAGTGGTCAAAATGGATATTATGGGAGGGTCAGAAGCAAATCTACTCTTACAACCATCTGGGGCACTTCAAGGGAGTTTAGGCATCCCTTTGCACTCAATCATTTCACCCATCTTTCCCACGATCCATCCCAAAGCTGTGATGGGAATGTGAAATATGAAAATTGTTATTGGACAGTGATCAGAAATATTTCAAAACTAAGATTTTTTCATTGGAATGGTATTCCTTGTGAGATCAATGCAGGTACACTCACTGACTTTACCAAAAAGTCACCCAGGACTAGCAGTAAAAATACAAGCTACATAAGTTAAAAGGAGGCCAGTAGTATTCTGTTACATTTGTTTATTTCTGTGAGCCCATTTAAAACAGTAGGCATTTTTCTTGTTCATCCTATTGTTCTAGTACAAATCTCCATCTATATTCCTTGTTTCCTCATCAAGCACAAGTTTTGTCTCCTTGCTTTGAAAGTCCTCCAAAGCATTGTTCTGTCCTGTGAGCCAAATCCATTACTGCAAGGTCAGCTAAAACCCAGGCTTTGCAATTGCCACAGCCCCACCCCATTTTCTCCAGGAAGCCCTTTAGTGCAGCAGTACCTTGAGAAATTCAGAACCACTACCCCTAATGGTACTATTTCTGTGCAGGGCATTAAAATAACTCTGTGGCCACGTGGGCCATAAACTCCCTGTCTTGTGTACTCTCCCACCCTGCTATTAACAAGCAGGGAAAGTGTGCAATAAAAATGTGCAATGTGATTCCCACCCATCCCTCCAACATGCAGCCAGCAGCCTTTAACCTGGTGAGCAGGTGTGCAGAGCTGTGGAACAGAACTGCTATTAAAGCAGTGAGAGTTCTGTGCATACTCTTAGACTTACCTAATGATTTCTGTCCCAAACCCCAGGCCAGATAATATGCTTGAGCCAGCTATTGCAATTAATCTTTTATCTGGGAAAAACTCTGTGGAAGGCATTTGACAACACCAGCACAAATAACCTTGCTGAAACTGAAATTTTAATGCACCATCAAAGTACATAGGATCTTGGACTTCTAGGAGAATTCATCTTGGAAGGGACTTTAGCAGGTTTCTAGCCCAAATTCCTGCTCAAAGCAGCGACATTCACAAGACCAGACCAGGTTGCTCAGTGTTTTATCCAGTCTGGAGATGGCACAACCTCTCTGGGCAACTTGCTCCCATGTCTGATTGTCTTCATTCTGAAAATATTTTTGTCTTATTCAAGTCAGAATCTCAGTGTTTCAACTTCAAATATGGTATTTTTATATAATTAATATCTTAACTATTAATATTAAAAACTATGCAGGGCTTTTTACTCTGCTTTGCCCTCAAAACTTAAGTGGAAATAAATTCGTTAGCCTATCTTAAAAGTACACCAGCTGTTTCTTGTTTAATGTCTTGAGAAACAACTAATATACATTCAGAGCTATTCTATAACCAGATATGATATCTTGCACTTCAATGTTCTTTACAGCAGAATAGATCCCCCACGTGTTTAAACATATATCAATATCATCAACATATATCATTAACCAATGGCTGTTTCTTTGGTAAAGCCTGGCAACAGTTTAACCACAAGCAGAAAATAAGGAAAAAGTAGTTCAGGATAAGACATGGGAAGCACTGCAGGAAGGTGGCTTGTCCTTATGCATTGATATTTCACTAGGAAGAGTCATCGTCAGCGTTTCTGTCAGAAAAGGTTGCCTGGAAAGAAACCCCTAATTCACCCCAGTGCACCTAAATAGCACAGCTCAGCTACTTCAAGTGATGTTACTAGAAACTCTTGGTTTCTCAATGTGACTGGGAAGCAGAAAAATTGCTTTTAGTTAATGAAATCTGTATTTAGAGACCTCAGAGGAAGTTCCTGTAATTCAAAAATTTATTTATTCTATTTAAAGTCCTGATCTATGACACATCACTAAACTAAACAGGGACTACATGACAAATCAAAATACAGTGAAGCACAGCCTGCTTCTTGAATTGGGGTCTGACATGATGTGCCTTGCAATATGCCTCAGGATATATTCAGTGGCCGGGAGTGATGAAGAACACAGCCCTGCACCACTTCAAAAGCCGTCACACTCCCTGGACATGGTCAGAGCTAAAATGTTTTAACCTGCTAATGACCCATCGGCAGTGCTTGCTAAGTTATCTCAACCTCTGCTAAAGAAAAAGAATAGGGACAGCAAGTGGTAAACAAACCTCAAGCTCTGTTTCACCTTGCCATTATCTAGATGAGTAACAACAACAAAGAAGATATTTTTTCCACCCTAGGATTGTTTAATTCCACAGATTATAGCTCATCTTTTCTGGCAAGGTATTCAGCTGCTATTAAGCACTTTGACAAGAAACATTGTTTTGCAACTCATCCCTACCTTTTCTCTACCATCCCTAGACAGCGTGCTGGAAGAGGAAAGCAGTGTCAGAGATTTGGATGGGGTTTTTTTGCTTTTATGGACAATTTATCACAATGAGCTAGAGTAAGAAATGGAAATAATGAACATCAACTTTCATAAATAGCACAGAGAATCAGTCTGGTGACAGGATGAGCAGAGAGACTTTGGTGATTGTGCTTTGACGTTTCAGGTTAATTTCTCTCCAAGGGTGGAAGAATTTTGTCTTCAGAGCAATTTGCAGTGCTCACTAAGTAATGCAATAGTGTCAGCAAGTTGCCAATATCTTTCAGGAGCGAACCCATTTTCTCCACCAAACTCACATCACATTGACTGTGAGAGAGAATCTCCATAGTCCATGGCCAAAGGAATGCTCTGCACAACCTTCAGAAGGCTGGGCCACTGATTAAAGCAACAGGGTGCTGTAAAAGTCAGGTCCCCCCAAAACTATTGTGCTTGGGAGATGAGACATACCCATGCTTGTTCAAGATGCTTTGACCCTCCTGCCACGACTGAAATGGTGTGAAATTCACAAAAATCTTTGCCAAAATTATCCACACTCCTAAAAACAAAGATCCACGTGGCATCTGCCAGAAACTCCACCTTACTCTAATAAATAGCAGCCATTTGGCTTTTTTCCCCTCCTTGAACAAAGCAAAACTGCAAACATAGACTTTTGTGCCCAGATGAAAAGAATAATTATAATAATAATAATAGTAAATGGATACACTGTATTGAGCATAGAAGGAAAAGTGTTCCTTGCTGATAAGGCTAATGCACCAATCCAGCAGTGACCTCCAGACAATGATTTCAGGGAGGCTCCAAGCTGCACAGCATCCCAGACTTGTGATCCTGAAAACAGCCTGCAAAGGACTGAACCCAGTGGCAAGGAGACCATAAAATGCCAGTAGCCTTTATAGGGACATTTAGGGGTGATTCCAAATATTCATTGCAGAGCATTTAAACAGCAGATTTGCATCTTCAGTTTAAAAGTTTGCAGTTCTTCCCTATCTCCTGTAAGTGATTTTTTTTCTTCTGTGCTTGATACAGATTAGTGTTTCACAAATAAAGGAGTTCCTTAGTACCGAAGTTACATCATATACAATCAGGAACACAGAAAAGATTTCAGTAGGCAAAAAGGTAATTCTGCTAATGCCCCTTGAATAAAATGCCATCTGTCAATTAAAGAGGAAATATTTCCTCTTCTTTTTAATGCCAGAGAGCAGAATTAATGCCACAGCCCGATTTCTATCATATAATGTAATAACACAATTACAAAGCTGAGAAAATCCCAAAACTTATTTTTCTTGACTTCCAGCCTGACAATTCTCAGAACTGTATGCAATGCACTGATTTGTTTCCCATTAAAAAATTATTTGTTAAGCTCTGTTCATCCAAGATGCAGGAAGAGAAAACTCAATGGCTTATCAATTAAATCTGAACATCACTTGACTTTTCTGCTTGGCCTGCACTCACATTACAGCTTCCCTAGGTAGTTTCAATGGCCCATATTTTGTACCAGATGACAATAAATCACAGGCTAGCCAAGCCTCTCGTGCCAAGCGTGGTACCCCCACACCCTCCCCTCCACAGCAGGGCTGTTGACTTGGACATTTTCTGTGCAGCATCACACCAAGGTGATCCAGTCTGTGCCCTGCTAATCCACTTCATCAAGCACAAAGGAGGGCATTCAGCTCCAAACTGCAACACCTCAAGATAAATGTCCCCATGTGGCTGCATGTACACTAGGCATCTTCCTTCAGGAATGACCTAGGGCTGCGTTTGTTGCCATCAGAAATGCCCTAGGAGATCCCACAGGACCTTCAGGCACCACTGCAGAACAGCCCAAGTCTCTCCTAGGTCCTTATTTTGCAGATCCATCCAAGCACCTTGAGTACATGGAAGTCACATGTTATGAGAGCAAGCCTGGCCCTTCACCCTGACTTAATCCCAAGCAGAAGCACAGGAGATCAGAGCTTTTCAGTTAGAAGGAATCCAAAATGCACCTGGAAATGCCCATTTTCCTTGCAGCAAAGTGTTAGATTCATTACACCTCAAAGGACAGTGTTCATGCACATACACACACACATGAGAGAGAGAGAGGGAGGGAGAAAAGGAAGGGGCTTATGCTGTAAGATAGTCACATTCAGAGCTGGCTCAACATTTGGAACTCTTCAAGACTGAAGTCTGTATGGATCTGGAATGTTGTCTCACTCCCATGGAAAGATGGAGTCTTTTGGAAAACCAGAAATTAGACATAGATTCATAATACTGCTAAAATTGTGGGAATGTTGGAATATAAGGATTGGGCCAAGCCTGTTTCCCAGTATTATAAAAATATTAAAGACAGAATTCATAAACAGAAAAATCTGTTCAATGAAGTGCATAGAAAATGAGTAATAAATAGTAAGTCAGCTGCTGTATTTGAAAGGGCTCGAGTTGTTTTCCAAAGTTGCTCAGTTTATCTCTATTTTGGCTGCTGTGCTGCCCCACTAAGTGTGATTTGTGATTAAAGCTGCTTGTGGTACTTGTCTCCAGGCCAATGCTTCTGGTGTGGCCATTTATAGTACAGCTTATTTGCATTGACACCTGGACCCAACGCTGGCTCAAACCAAACAGACAGCCAAGACTTTAACTGGGAGAGCAGGGTGGGCCCAGGCCATGTTGGGATTTTGGGGCACAGGCTGGGATGAGGACAGAAGCAGGACCAGTGAGGCAAACCAGGGTTAACACAGCTCTGGAATGGCTGGACAGGGCCATGGGAATGGGGTCCATGGCTGGGCTGTTGCAGAGGTGGAGACCATCATCCTCCAGCACTGGTGTAGGATCAGTCCCTATCTGGACCCCAGTTCAGCTGCCTGCACAAGGGATCTTGGGTAAGAGAGTTGCCATGGAACACGTGAGATACCTGCAAACTCCTAGAGATGTGGTAGAGGACCAGCAGTGAAGAGGCAGATGAAGACCAGGAGCAATTCCCTGAAGTATCAGGTGCCTCTCAGGAGCTGTGTGGGGGCTCCTGAAGGGACGTCCTGACAACACATTCAGTTGAGTGACTCAGTTCAATAGACAGAGAGTGCCTAATTTAAAGTATACAGAATCATTGGTTCTTGGAGAAGGAATGACCCCTGGGAGCCAGAATGCAGTGACACCTGAGCACAGCTGAACAAGCAGGGTCAGAGGAAAAAGGTGTTTAGCAAAAGAAAATGCTGCATGGCCATGCTGATTAAGGAGGCCTGAGCTATCACAGGCATGGGAGGAGGTCAGGAGAGAGGCAGCATGAAGGCAGAAGCAGGACATGGTAAATAAAACCAGTAGGTGTAACACCTGTAATCCTGAGCTGAAGAGGAAGAAACATCAGGAGATATCCAAAGAATTTTACCAGTGGAAACCAAAAAACTCCTGGAGCTGATATAAAGGCATAAAAGCTCTGGCAGCAGAAGTTTGAGTTGTTCTTTCTTTTTCCCTTTCTCCATGACTCCCATGGAGTTTTCTCACTAAATCAGAGTGAGGACTTGCTGACTGCTCAGTTGACATCCACAGTCATGAATAGTGTCTTGGTGTCTTGCATTAATTCTTTTGAGACAGCAATGCTCTCCAAATGTAATATCCAACCACTGGCTGGTGGATGATACTTACTAGCAAGTCATCTTTTGTTTTCCTTCTGTTTTGCATTTATTTGGCCTAATTAATATTTAATCTGGGAGTTTGCTTTCCACTTACTCAGAAAAAATGAAGCAGAAATCAGAGAAAAGAGGACTTTTCTTATCTATTCAATGATGGAGCTTCAAATGTGCAAGTCCTGCTATCTCAGGTGAGAGATGGCTCATCAGTAGTTAACAGAGGGGGTAAAGTACCAGCACTTCTGGGTCCATTGCAAGGTGTTGCTTGGACACAGACAACAAACCTTTTCTCCTTTTTTTTTTTTTTTTTTAAATGAAAGATTCACTGTCCAAGCATAGGCATAGGAGAATCTGGGAATCCAGCTTCTATTCCCAGCTCTGATGCACCACGGTGGGATTGAGCTACTGTTCCTACATTTTCCAGCAAATCAACTCACCTCCTCTTTACCTGCACATGTTCATAGGCTAAAGTGCCTAGCAAAAGTTTGGCCAGATTTGGGCATCAGGTAACATTAGCCCTATCTAAACACTGCTCTGGATGTTTTAGTCCTTGCCTGATGCAGGGCCAGCAGCATGGACACTCTCTGGATCCACAGCTTGCTGCCCTGACACTTTGGACAACACCAGAAAGGGGCCCCAGTTTTCCCTTCTTTCCCCTTGCATCCCATCATCCTGGATCAGGGAAGCAGAGTGTTCAGTTTCCTCAAGCAGCAAGGAGACCTGGCCCCCAGGATCCCAGCCCCTGGCAAGCAATCAGCCATCTCTGACAGCAGCAGCAGGGCCCCCTCCCTCCACTGCAGAAAGCTCAGCTCTGTGCTACGTATGCTTGGATGCTGGGCAGGGGTCCAAATATTCAGGCTGGTGTTTGAGTGCACTGAACACTTTCTGCCTCTGAAATCCTTCTATTTTCTCCCTCCACACCTTCCAAATTTTGGAAGCTAATGAGGTTGGCATCCTACAGACAATAGCCTTAGTACCACACCATATCAATTAATATTTTTCATCCTACATACTGCATGGACCAAGAACCCTGTGAAAGAGGTAATATACAACAGCGTATAATCCTTTTCTGCTAACTACCCCTATCCAAGATGGATTAGTTCTCCTTTATTATTGGTTCTTTGTCAGCCAACCTAGCAAACAACAGCTTTATTACTGTGAGTTTAAATAATTATGTATGTCTATCCTAATAAGAGGAAAACATGATTTGTATTTTGTAGCAGATGATCTTGCAAACTTCAGCCTGCTATGTCACTGCAATTGGCCATAATTCTCAAACTGACTAGTTTTATTATAAATTTAAGTCCCTAAAATCTCATTAAGTTCTGAACTTTCACTGCCACACTCATTTTACAGACCTTAGTTACATGTTAGTTATATTTCTATGGCTTAATCATGACAATATCCTCCTGATCAAAGTACATGCTATTATTCCAGGTAACAAAGCATTGCAATGCCAGACAAAACTTTATCAATCCCAACATACTTTCTAAGAGAATGCCTCCTGCATCCTCCAAAGGCTGGCAACATTAGCACTGAGCTAGTTTCTACACATTTAAGAGGTTAGCTCTCACAAAGAGGAGATTAGACTGTTTTTACTCTAATAAAATATGGAAAATACCTCTGGCAACGTCTGAGTTAGAAGATTAGTACTTTTAAAATTATTTAATGACTATGGTTTAATCTATGGAAATTTCTGGACAAAAAGGCAGTGCCTGTATAATGCTTAATTGATCTAAGCACACTGAGTTAAACACTTGGGTTGAGCCAACTGCTTTTAGCTTCACCATTTTCAGGGGAAAAGTAATAGATGTGTGGATGTGAAAACTGGGATACTTTCAGAACTTTGGAGGTACTTATGAGCTGAGGAAAGTCCTGAATGATTGTTGTTGAATCTCATTTCTCTTTGGTACCTTGTAATTGAGTGATTGCAAAGGTTTACAGTAACCAACATATTCTAGCACAATACGAGACTATAAAACTGCTTTATTTTCCTGCCAATTATGTGGTGAGAAATATATGGCTGACATGTCTTGCCACATAGGGGGAAAAAATCATTTCCCAATTATCTTTGTATATTTTTGGCTAAGAAGTTTTCTCATGAGACACAAATCATTTTCTCATGGCCTCAGTAGCCTTATTACATATGCAACTAATTTCATTCTGTAATCTAAAGCAGCAACAAAATGAAAATTTCTGATATATCTCCTGGCATTCGGTTGTGAGAAGCTGCAATGATTTTTCTTTGTCTATGAATAGCAGTAGGTAAAAAGGATCTCAAAACCAGGAATACCATTGTGCTTGGCCATAGAATACAATGAACAGCATATACAGTGGTCCTGACCTCAGCACATCAGTCACCATTGACTGTTTTCTGTCAGACCTTCAAAACAATGCCAGCTCAAAAACCATTTTCATAGCACTCTTCTTTTATTTATTTATCACATGGAATTAATATTGGCCTCACCCTATTCTCAGTAAGATCAAGAGAAAGTTCTAAATTGATTTCAGCAAAGGAGAAATTAAAGATTCCTTTTTCATTTGCTGACCTTTGAAAAAGAGACAATCCTAGTAACCACATTAAATAAAAGCCAACATAAGTACTTGGCAATCATCAACATGATAAATGTTTCATGTTGATGAACATCAGAAAATCTAAATAGAATGATATTTGCTTGCTTCCTTCTTTTGAGTTTATCTATTTCCCCCAAAAAGTGAACTTGCTGTTCTCCATGAGATATCATCCACTGTGAAAACAGTAAGGTTTATCATAGGATATACATTTTTAGAAATACAACCACTTGTCAATGGAGCCTGTGTTACTAACCGACTATTTTAATGTTGAAGTCTTTGTCATGAGAGTGTCTAGAGCTGCTGCTCTTTCCATGGCCCAATTGTTTTGAATCTTTCCTGCCATAAAGAGATGTCTGATGCGGGCTAAATTTAAAAAAAAAAAAAAAAAAAAAAACACCACGAGGCAAACCCCTGGCCATGATAAAAGTACTTCATAGTTTTAAAGCAATCACAGGTATGTCAAAGTTACTGTACTAAACCTTCAAAGATCTAGAGTTTTGAGACAAGGCAAATTACCCTAAAAATCTTAGAAAACTTCTCACTGCAGCCTGCAAATGAAAAAGCAGCATGACTATTTCACCATGCAAATGACTCCAAGGATTTAACTCATGACATGGACCAAAGTCGGAATAACTCATCACAAGCCTTCCAAGTTTTTAAACATCTCAATACACTTTTCTTTCAGCAGAAAACTTTGAATGGACCAGTGATAACTATTTTCAGTTCCACTTCTGAGATGCTACAGAAGGCTAGAAATTTAGTGCCTCAGATATTATGTCCAGGGTGGAGGGTAGGCCCCAGCAAAGTGAGAGAGAGCCCTGCCTTGTCAAATTACACTACATTGCACAAGAGGCCACAGCCTCAGCTCTCTCCCCATACAGCCAGTGCCTCTGTCAGCCTCCAACTACACTTGCATGTATAAGAACTGACCTACAGGACACACCAAGTGAGTTCTTCATGTTGCCTTTCTTGCATGTCTGCCAGCTGTTTTAGCAAGGATCTGTGATGGCTGATCAATTAATTAGGTGCAGACTCTTTCCACAATCCCCCCTGAGTTTCTGCTGGCCAGCAAGGGGAGAGATGCACATGGATATACATGAACACCTGCTTCAGCATGGCCAGGGCTCTTGAGAAGACCCTGATTTTAACAATTTTTCTTCTTTTAAAATGGATCTTTTTTAAACCTTCTATTTTGGAGACTGTCAGCAGCACCGTCAGTTCTTCCACTCACTCTCCTGGCCAGGGAAGCAAAGCCAGCAGCAGGAACCTACCAGTGAGGACAGAACTGAGACAGTCCAACTGCAAGGGAAGTGTTTTGCTGTAAAACCAGGCAAGACCAGTCCTAGCACACCAGCTAGGACTGTGCCAGTACCAATCTGTACCAATGCCAAATCTGGGGGTTTGTTAGGATTACGAGGCCCATCCCAAAACCACTAATGGCTTGCTTGATTTTACTGGTGAAGAATCAGTCTGTCTGTATATCTGTGAGAGCTAAATTCAAATTCTTCTGCAAACCAGCACACTTTCAGAAAAAAGAAAAAAAAAAAAAAAAAAAAAAAAAAAGGGAAAAAGAAAAACAGAAAAAAGGAAAATGAACAGAGAGAGGAACAAGTTTTAAGACAGGCATGTGTCGAAAGGAGAGCTCACTCTTGTTGCTTGAAAGAATTTTAGCTCTGCCAGTTTTTTGCAAAGCCCTGGCTCCTAAAGATTCTCCAAGCTCACCTGGTTTCCAGACACTGGTACATTTCAAGCAAGAATATGTTGCAAATCAGGGGGTTTTTTTATCGAGCATCCACCCAAATCCACATCATAGCACTTACAGTCACTGATGGCTCACTCCCAAGCAGTGACAGAGCTGAGGGCCTGTTTCATCTTAACCAACTCACACTGACTAGCTTTAACTACCTCTTATGGATTGACCTCACAGCTCTCCAACTGCACTTCTTCTGCCAAGTTTGTTCGTTTCAATGTTTTTCTTTCAAGTGTCTCAAGAGCACAGTTCATACAACTCCATATAAATCTCAAAATTTACAGCAGGTCTAAGTTATACACAAGATGGTCAGGAAATTATGTCTAATAGAAAACTGTCAGCAGCAGATTATGAGAGAAGTGTGTGGGACAGGTAATGATAAGGCAGAAGAGAAATACAAAGACCAGCAGGAAAACAAAAGAAGAAGCAGGGAGTCTAGGCAACAGAGGCCTGGCATTTTTGCCAGCTTAATCACATAACTGGATATCACACCCTTACAGAATTTCTCTATTGGCAAAAGCAATCTTACTGACATCAAAATGCTATACATTTCTTTGTTCCAGAAACTTAGAAAAACTGCACAAACCCTAAATGCCTGTTTTGTCAATTGAATCTGCCTCTAAATCCAGAGTCTACTAAATCAGCCACCCCACCAGTCCTTCTCTGATGCAGGGATGGGATCTGAGTATCAGCAGAGAGAAGAGCAGGAACTGACTGAAGGCACTGCCCATTGTCCCTTCCTCAGAAAGCTCCAGAATTTCCAGAGTTTGTCTGTGGGTGAGGACATGACAGATGAAAATGAGTCTGGTGGACCTGTGCCTGACCATAGGGTAGATGTGCTTGAGCACTCCCTCTGTCCCTTTACAGTCTCTGTGCCACTCACCAGAGCACCCTCCTCCTCTGCAGTTGTAGTTCCCAGCTGAGATAGTTTCTCTGACCTGTCAAGATGGACAGAAAGGAGGTTTAGTTTCAGTAACACAGCAGACAGGAAGGATATTGCCCAGAGGATGTATTTCTAGCAATCTTTGTCACCTTCCCCTTTTAACCTGGATAAGAGGGAGAAGAGGAGTAAGTGGCTGGGTAGAGAAGCATTTGTTGGAAGAGTGCAGGAGGAAACCTGCCAGTGACAGAAGAGTGAGAAAGGGACAGATATGAGCCTGGCAATTCAGAAAAGCACATCAAGAGGGACACAACAAAACACCAGTGCAAACAGCAGCTGCTTTAAAGTCCAGCTGCCTGCTCCCCTCCCATCCTGCTTGCTCAGGTGGCCAGTCATTAAACCCAGAGTGTTTTGTTCCCAGCCTCCTCCAGTGAAATTGTTTCCAAGCAGGATCATGTGCTAAGGGAAAACCCTGAGCAGTCCTGCAGGACCAGGACAAATGGCCACAGCTTTCTGCAGCCAAACTGGTTTTGCAGCCCAGGCAGCGATAAAACTTTGTTCCTCTACTAAACACATGTGTAGTTAGAAGATGTTCAAGGCTCAGTTTTAGTAGAGCCAGTGGGTGCATAAAGTTAAACCACACTCATGTGCTTAGCTTTTTTTTTTTCCCCACGTGAGGGAAAAAAAGAAGAGAAACTCCACTTTTCAGTATAGGTTTTGTCTCATACTTCCTTAGTATGTAGTTCTCTCGGAAGAAAATTTATTCAGCTGACTTGAACCTAATCAGCAGTGTTTTGAAGTTAAAGTACCCTTTGTTAGTCAATCTTGTTTGGGTGGGGGGGAGGAAGAGTTTATCCTATGCTTTTCCACTATGACTCCATCAGATACAGTCTTTTTCCTTTCAGCTTTTTTTCCCCTTGGCCTTTGTTACCAAAGGTCTGGGATAGAATATCCACATCCCCATCCCTCTGAGCTTTTTTCTAACAGGTTGCAAACACTCAGTGAAAAGCAGTGATTTTTCATTCCCATCCCCTCAGTCAGATGAATCAGAAACCTTGTTCTGCTGTCATCTGGCAGAAAGGAGCAGTGTCAGGGAGCCACAGCAGAGAGGTCACTGATAAAATGGACCTGGAAGATGAAATAGGCACTGCCCAGAAAAGGACACACTCTGGGTAATGGTCAAGGCTTTTCTTTGGCTTGCACCTACTTTAGCTACTATTTTTGAAATATTCAAGCCTTTAAAAAATCGGTTCTGGAATAGGATTCCAGGTGTTAGCTGGAATTCTCTGCGCATTTCCAGCTTAGACACAGTGAATGGTGAATCAAATCCTCACTACAAATACTAGCAAGGAGAAAATACTGCCTTTCATTCAATGCTGGTATACTTGACTCCAGACACTTTTCCCCAGCTGATAAATTAGAGCTTTTATTTGCATTTGGGTCCCTCTAGTGGAAAAAGGAAGAAGACCGAGGACAGCTGCAAAACTTGGATGGGACGTGCTGCGTTACAGAACCTCACGATCTGCAACCAGCAGCATTTCTGCACTCCTGCTTCACCATTTAACACAAGGTCACACCGAGGCTTGGTGCAGATTAAGCTGTTGTGGTGATAGAGCCAAATATCAGCCCTCCAGGCTCTGAGGGGCGTTACTCCTCCCAGCCCCCAGGACGTGCCCGAATATTTATTCCACTTCTCTTCCGCCGGTCAGGTGTGCTGGGATGGGGCACAGGACACAGGATCCTGGTGAACACCAAGTGATCCCGAGTCAGCAGTGCACCCTTCCCCACATCATTCAGAGCTGCTGCAAGGCTGAAGCCTGCAGGTTAAGGGAGAGATCCTTCCCCTCTCTTCAGCACTGGTGTAGTCACAGCTAGAAAACAGTGGCCAGCTTTGGCCTTCCAAACACAGTGCAGGCAGTGGCAGACCAGATGAAGTCCCACAGTGGCTCACCAAGATGGCTGGGGACTACAGCACACTACTCCTCCTCACAGGAGGAGAAACTGAGTGAGACAGCCTTGTTCAGGTAGAAGCAGCAGCTCAGGGATGTTACTGCTGTCCACAGCTATCTAATGAACAGAAGGTAAAGTCCATCTCTCCACAGAGGTGGACAATGAAGAGACACAAGGCAACAGACTCGAGCAAAGGGAAACTCTAAAGAGACACAGGGAAAAAATATCTCATTGTAAGCACAGCACTGGAGATATTCAAGACCCGGTTGGACAAGGCCCTGAGCAACATGTTCTGATTTCAAATTCAACTCTGCTTGGAAGAAGAGATTGGGCCAGGTAAAGTATAAAGGTTTCTCCCAATCCAAATTACTCTGGTTTGTATTTCTCACTCACTTCTCGCCAGCTCCTCCCCAACTCATTTGGACCCTGGCTTTGGTGAAGATGATTTTTAAAAGGAGTGCTGAGTTCAGAGAAAATAGCCAAATAGAGTAACCCAACACATAAGACTGTGGAACAGAACTGGTATCTGAAAGACAGTGTCAATCTGCATTCGTCCCACCTAACCCCAGATACTTGCATTAGGAATATGGTCATCCAGTCTTGACCCATTCTGGATCACCTTCTCTCTCTCCATCACTGAAGAGAAAAGCTAAAACACAGAAGAATTCAGTGGCATATTTCATCCGTAATTCAGCAGCTCTGGAGAACAATTCTTATGTTCTTCAAATCAAAGCACACTGCTCTTCAGATACATAGAATGGATGGGGTAGGAAGAGACCTTAAAGATCATCTAATTTGTATTTTAAGCTAACCCTGCTCACTAAAAACATGTTGTGGCCTTGATTCCTTCAGCTCCATGGCAAGGGGTGGAAGGCAGCATATGGACCTTGCTGGTAACTGCACATGTTATTGGCTTCAAACATTGTTGTGAACCTCAGTTGAAGAGAGAAGCACAATTACATGATGTCCATCCCTGATTTCTCAGCAGCTATTTGCCCTTGTGATAGCTCCCCACAGCTGGGTCCCAGCACAGCTGTTCCACAGTGGCTGTGTTCTTGCTGACCTCCTGACACACTGACACACATCAGGTTCACAGTGGTCAGGACAACTTTGCATTCTCATTCTGGGCCTCTTCCTCGGCAGGACTTCTCCAGCCCGAGGTTTTGCTGCCTGGCAGAAACTGGTCCATGCCTCAACCTCTGCCACTGCCCAGCTCTGTGGAATCTCCATGGTGGCTCTGCTTTTTCCTGTGATGGTGAGTGATCCAGAAAGGCTCAGCAGCCTCTGCTCCTTCAAGGGGATGATTTATCCACTCTTCCCTGTGCACAAGAGTCTGGCTGGGAGTGACCCTGGCAAAAAGCTCCTGGGCAAAGGAGACAGCTGGCATGCTGGAGCTGTGCAATGAGTCCTTATGGCTCAGGGATGGTAGCTGACATGACAACATATAAAGGATATTGATGTTTGACAGTGCCAAATTCTGCTAAAGGAACTCTCAGGCCAGGGTGCTGCTGCTGTGCTAAGCACCTTGAACTGCTCTCAGCTACCCCTTACTGACCAAAACACCACCTCCCAGCCAGCAAAAACCAAAATGCCAGACTGGGGAGCTGTAAAAATGTCTTAGCTAGGCTGGGACTTCAACCACATTGGCAGGAAACTCTTCTATGCAGAGATGTCTACTACAGTGAGTTTTGGAAATAATTACCAACAATGGAGCTTTCAGCACTATCTTACACCAGGTTCTACAAAGGGCATCCACAAGGTTATAAAATACATATCTCTCATTACTCCTGGTCTGCTATGAGTAAAAGCTGAAAGGCTGGGCTATCGTAACAACCTCAGAGGGCTGGTAAAGAAATAATTAAATTAAGAAAAAAATAACAGTTTCACCAAATTTGGCTATAATTTCTGAGAACAAATGAGGCAAGTCATGGTCTTAAAATTATTTTACTGTCCTTTTGGGTGCTTCTTCCCAATATTAGAAGTAGCCAGGTTTCAGGAAAAAGAATTTATAAAAACTTTGACTTGAACAAAGCAATATAACCCCCCCAAATTTAGTCTGCAACTGAATGAAATTTCCTTCCAAAAATCACAGTCCATAGAAAGAGGAAAAATGATGAATTTCAGCCAAAGAGTTTTAAGTTTCAAGGAGTTTCAAGTAAGAAAAGCAGGACCTAGGATGGAAAACTGTTCGGCAATACAGGCATACAACTGCTACCAGCTCCACCTGTACAATGTTCAAAGTAGTGTGGGCTGCAGAGTCCCTAGTAAAGAGTAGATTGGTTAGCCCAAGGGTTTCTACTATTATTTGCACTAATACTTACCATGAGAATAGCAATGTTTCATCTGTGAATAAAAACATCAAGTCTAAGCCTTTCTGGCACTAGGTATAACACTTGCATTTTCTCCCACGTGCTAGCATGGAGATTCACAGGCAACATGCCAAGAAGACGGAAGAAGCTGAATTCATTGTATAAATAATTCAGGATCAAAACCACTGGTGGTAAATCTGGAAAGTCACCATCTGACCTACCATATGTGGTTACTATGGAAATCGCTTTCTCCTTTAACTTAATGTACTCAGTAGTGGGAACCATTTCCTCATGATTCACATGAATCTCTGGCATGTGCTCTGCTGCTCAGTGCCAGTGAGAAGCTGTTTCTTGCAGTGATGTTATCATACCTTGACAGAACTACAGGACTGGAAACTGCCACACAAACTGGGCCAGAGCTAACCAGAGGGAAGCTGGAATATGAGCTGCAAAAGCAAATCAGAAGAGGGCCTGGCACCCAATACTGCTATGTGGTCGTGTCAAATGCCAGTAATATCAGTCCCAAGTCAATAATAAAACTGTAGCTCACAATGAATAGGCACAGCTTGTTTCCAACACAGAGATGAGGTTCATGGCCACCTGCTTTCAAACTTTGCTCTTGTTTGGATTAAAAAGGGTGGGTTTGTCATAGGAAGGATTAAGCACAGTGTAAAAATTCAAGAACTCAGGACTTCTTACCTGCCCCTGTTAGTTCTACATTGTCTGCAGTAGTAATTTCATTTGTCTGTGCCTGAAAAATTGAAATACTTAATTTAGTCCCCTTGCATCCATCAAAGTGTTTTAACAGATTGGATATCCTGATCATTACAGCATAAGTCAGGAAGAAAAGCAGCTCCCAGGCTCCCGAAGAGAGGCCTTACCTGGCCCAGATGTGGAGTGCACATCTCTGGTCCTTCCAGGAGCTGGCTGTAGAAATCTGTGCTTTGCACATTGCAGTGGGCTAGGAGGATTCACCCTGATATGAGCTGTGGATCTCCAGATGAGGTGATGCTGGGGGGCTGTAACTTTCAAGAATCACACAGCTCTTGAATGACAGCAGCTGTGAGTCTTATTACTTTTAATAACTGCTGTTCATGATTATTTCATTTATTCAAATACCTCAGTTGTGGCCAAAATGGGGAGCAGCAGGGCCTTTTACAGTTACTGGGAGGTTTCAGCACTGTTCAAGATCCTTCATGTCTAGATATTATGAAGTGTAACACACTTTTTTCTAGAATTCAAAATCTTTTCCCCTCAACAGCCATCCAGTTATGATAGACATTAAAAAGCTAGAAAATGGGTCACTAGTTCTTTCCAGAGCCTTACCCAGCTCTGTAATATAGAGACCATCACCATCTAAGATTTACACCCCATTACCTACAGCACCAATGTGCATTTTTCAAATCCAGCCAAATGGAGTTGGATCACACCTGTTAAAACATTGTCAGCAACATACATCAAGAAGTTACAAACAGCTCTTCACTGTGGATAACAATGACAAGAAAGGTTCTGATTTGGTTTCAGCTTAGCATTGCCCTTTCCCAAAGTGCAACACTCAGCACACTGTGTTTTGGAGTTAGTGTGCAGATTCTCTGCACCTATCCTCAAAACAACATTAAGTGATAACAAGGACACTGTTTGCCACCAAAATTTAATGGGGACAAGCCTGATTGTAAGGGGCAATGCAGAGTTCACACTGTCCACCAGGAGACCCTGAAAAGGCACCTTGACCTCCACCTCCACTGCTGGAGCAGGTTGGCTGCTCTGCACCCCAAAGCACACAGGTGAAGTGTGGTCCCAAAGTGCTGGAAGTCTCCTAAGAGGAAATGTGGCCCCTGCACCTTCAAACATGGGACAGCTGAACTGGGGACACGGCCAAGAGCTGCACTCAGCAACTGTCTCAGTCTGGCCAGATGCATTAAATGGCTCTTTTTCTTAATCCATCATTACAAAGCCATATAATTAATCAAGCAAAGTGCAAACATCTGAATCAGAAGCTTCAACCTTTCAGCTATACGTGTGTTGAGGTATAACAGTCATAGAAGCAAAATTTTTATTCTCCCAGGGCAGCTAAGTCACAGGTAGTGCCTCAGGGGTGTGGGGGTGATCTCAACCTTGGACCTACCCCTCCACCTGAGCAGAGGCTTACCTGGCACCCGATAAGTGAGGTGCACCTCTCCAAGCTGAGACAGCCTGGCTGTCCCTGCACCTCAGCCCCACAAGCTCTGCTTTCCTACTTCACATGGTGCTGGTGAGCCTGCATCTGGTCCTGCCTCATCCTCTGGATGCACTGGAGTGCACACAGGGAGAGCCACAGCAGCTCTCCCAGGGCTCACGAGCTCCATCTCTGCATGGGCCATGCACAGCTAAGCTGCTGCCCAGACTGACTCAGACCTGCAAACCCCATCTCCAGGCACACACAGCCCTGCTCTTTGCTTTATTAGGCTCCACCAGTCCACCATTCCCACAGGAATGGCACTGCACTCCCAGCAGGCTGCTGGGCCATCTGCCTCAGCACTTCGGATGGCAGACATCTCCTTACCAGGCAGGCAGATAAACCTCTGGTAATTCAGTAGTGAGCCCCAGCACCTTTCATTATCTTGCAGTCACATACTATTATACTGAGTCTCCTTCCCTTCCTTAACTTTCATGTGAGAACTGCTTGGATGCTTAATTCTGAAAATGATGGATGATCTCTAAATGGGCGAAGAATCTCAATTTCCTCCCACACAATTAATATTGCCTGGCTTAGGCAGACCAGAGATACCTAAGAGCTCTGCACATAAAGCTCTCCTTTACCTCAGCCCACTGAATTCAAAAGCCATGTCAACATGTCCAAAATGAAAAGGAAACAGCTGAGAGGTTTTGCACCATGTTTTATGGTCTTTACAGCATCCAAGTAAAATCTTCCAGTAAAGTAAAGGAATTTGTCTGATTAGCAATTAATTGTTTGTCAGCCAAACTCTGAACTCACAGTTGTTGCTAGTTGTGTGTTTGCATGACCATGTGCACCCACTTCTGTAGAGAATGCGTAGAATTTGCACTATTAGGAAATCCAAATATTTGTACTGTCAAAATAGTCCAGAGAAAGGTTTTTTTTGTTTTACACAAAAAGATTCAGGTTTCATCCACTGAAGCAAGGGAAATCTTTGGCCCTCAACCCAATTCACAGACAAAAGCATTCAGGACTACAGTTATCGTGAACCAAACAGAAATAATTATTTGGCCTTTACATGGTTTTGTTTGTTTGTTTGTTTCATTGTTTATTTGTTTCAAAAAAACCATCAATTTTTCTCTTCAGTTTTTATTTTGAAAATGAAGTGATCTCTTTTCAAGCAGTATTTCCAAAGGAACATTCCAACTGGCTTCAGGAACTCACATATTTGTCCAATAAAGAAAAGGAGAAATGTCACTGCAAGACACAAAAGCTCCAGAGTCAGACAAAAATGATCGATAATGAGGAGTGCATTTTGCTTCACTTTTTCCTAAAATCTTTTCCTCAGTAAATAATTCTGAGTTCTTGTTCATCTACAGATCTCAAACACCATTTCTGAGAGAAGCCTTTATACTTAAAATAAAAATTCACTCTTTTCACATGCTTTTTAAAAAAGGGTTGTACATACACTTCACATGCAAAATTATTTCTAGCCACCCACACTAGCTTCAGTAACCACATATTCCAATTTCCATAACCCATTTTCTTCCCCACACTCTCATCTCACTGAACTGTCAAATCCTTCATTGCACTGTAATCTCCTTTTCCATACAATTTCTTTTCAAGAACCTAATTTTGTAGCACCTTATTTTCAGGTGTTACAAAATAAATAATCATTTTCAAAATTGATCACCAAAGCTAAAATCTGTGCTTGCTGCTGCTGACATTCTACTTGTAGTTCACATACACACACATTCACAAACCTTAAGAAAATCAGGAAAAGTTTGACACTAAAATAAAAAACTCATGCTATTTCAGAGACCTATACTCTTGAATTTTACATCCTCCTAAGGCTGTGTTCATGCTTGAAGCAGTAGAAATTCACTCTGTTAACAAAAAGAAGCAGTCAAGTTGTTCGTTTCCATCCCACAACTTCAACCTACTCAAAAGACCAGATAGGACAGAGACCCAACCATGTTTATCCAGCTGACTTAAACCCCATTTTCCTGTCTCTTGGACTCATACTGGCTTCTGACAGGCAGTTTGAGGTACCTGTACTAAAATCCCTGCAAGAAGTTTTACAGAGAGAACATCATGTATCACATGCAACACCAAAATTATAGACACAGCATACTCGATTAGAAATGCAATTATTCATTCTCTTACTTAAATTTTCCATCTCTGTTCTGCAATAAAAATGAAATTGCTATAGAATCCCGACTTTACTGCANNGTTTAGTGTGGAAGAGAGTGGAGGTGTGTGGGTGGGGGGGGGTGGGTTTGTTTTCTGAAGTATGCCAGTATGTAACTCTGCTACTGTTTTCTTCTTTTGACTTCAGGATTAGGCTCTACAGGTGCATTTGGCAAGCACATTCCAGAAGGTCTGCCAGGATATTCAGCCCAAGGGTATCCTTATAATAGTAGCTGATTAGTAGGATCCCATTAAAGAATTTTGGGGGCCAAAAAAAATCTGAGTTCGTCATAATTTGTGCATTTTCAAAAATCTGTTTATTCTGATAGCATTTTCCCTAGAAAGAAATTCAATAACACATTGTGAAGTTCATGTATTTTATTTGGTCATTTTGGAATGGCAGTTTTTATTTTCTTTCTCCTGAAATGGACTTTTGAACAAAATTCAGTTACAAAAGTTACAAAAATACTTAAATTCAAACCAAATACTTTGTCTCATTTATCTGCTTGCCTGGAATTTCACTTGGAAAGGGTTGTTTTTCCTTTCCTAGTTCGGAAAGGAAAATCAGAGTTTCCTTGCAACAGAAGATGTAATCTCCACCCATACTACTTGCCATTGAATGTGCTTATAAATGCTGGGAAATGATCTTCAAATGATAAAAACAAGCTCTAAATGCTCAGAAGTTCACTTGTGTTACGCAGAGGAAACAGTGTTGTAGTCACTGTGATCAGACAGGGTCCCACACTGGAGCACATGGATTCAAGTGCCAGGTCTCTCCCAGTGCCTTGCTCCATTAGAAGACTCCAAGGTTAACCAACACGTCCGAAAGTAACACCCAGCTTTCACAGAGTCAGGCATGAAAAGATGGATCACATCCAGCAGTGGCAGAAGTGGGCAGCAGCTTTTGCAAATAGTGAGCTTTTATGTAATGAAACTTTAACCTGTCTCACAAGGACACACTTCTGAAAGTCACTTTTATCATAATCCTGGAAGTGTAATTACTAGTGATATCACTTCTAAAACTAAATAGGATAGAATTTGTTGCACATACAAGTCAATGAACTCACTGACACTGACAGCCTTCAGATCACACCGTGCCAAAACCCTGTGGTCTCAATCTTCCCTAATAGTTGTCCTACTAAATCACATAACTGGAATATTTTTTTTTCCATCTCCAAATAATTACAAAGAAGATGGAAATTCTCCACTGGGAGAAGATTAATGAGTGTGTAGTACACTGAGAGGAATGTTACCACATCCAAAACAAATGAATCACAGAACAACACTTTGAAGAACGTCACATTTTATGACGTGAGATCCTGCATCATTCTGGAGGGTTTTTAGGACAACAAAAAGGTACCTGTGATGTCAGCAGACTTGTTGGGTACTTCCAATCTGAGCTTGTGCTGCCAAGTATTCCTGGAGTGGTGATTTAATTTTGGCTGTGTCACTACTGCTATGTCAGCTGTACTGCTGCGAGTGCAGCTCTCATGTGTTCCCAGCTGGGCTGTTGCTGTCCTTCAAAATCCTTGTCATGTGTGACACTGGAAATGGACAAGTCAGCAAGGTAACAGTTGCAATAATAAATTCTAACTGCATGTACGGGGAAGATCGATAATGCATTACTGCAGATAGCCAAGTCTGGGACTAATGAAACTACACAGCAGCCTGAATAATAAAAGGAGCTTTTTGCAGATTTATGCTAACCAGGAGTGTAAATGTTTGTCTGCTCCCGACCCTGGTAGAGTGGCTCAGTGAGGATAGGCCAGTGGTGAGTTCTTTGCCTGGGAAAGTGGGTCTTCTATCCTGCTGTGGATCCTCCTAAACCAGAGGGAAGTTTATTTCTACTCCAGCAATTCAAAATACAGACCAAACAGGACCATTTATGACTTGATGTACATAGAAATATTAAAGTGTGCCAGCTTTGCACTGAAGCAGGAGCATAGTAACTCCCCCTTGGTAGTTCCAGTGAGATGGAGCAGTTTCTATCCCCACAAGGACTTGAGGGCTCTCTGCAGCAACCATTTCCTTGGCAAGAGACTGTTTCTCCTCCAGAGCTTTACAAGCACATTGTGACTGTCTTTCAGGCCTCCAACTGCATTTTGAAAGAAAAATGAGGAACAGATAGTGCTCATTCTGAAAGACCAATATACATGAGTCAAGCATAAAATAATAAATGGAGAAGCAGAACCGGCACTGGAGAGAAAGCAGTTTGCCAATGAAATCAGAGAGAAGCAATGTGGATGGATACACAGACATCCCATGAAGGAGTCCCCTTTCATCTGTTTAATAGCTCTTTCTCTGCAGGGACATGTGAAAACTTAACCATTGGCCATGCAGTAAGCTGACATCCATTTTTTAGCTCACACAAATCATCTGACATCGTTCAGCTCCCTGGTGGGTGAAATGGAGCTGGGTTGTGAATCCCTCAGAGACAAGACCTCAAGACCCCACCCCAGCAGCCTGTCATTGATAGAGGGCTCTAGGCCACCCAGACCATCCAGACTAGCACCGGGCCAGGACCTGCTGTCCCACTGCCATGCCACAATGCAGACACAAGCTCCCAATGTCTGCTGGGGACAGATCTTCACCTTCCTGAGGCACCAGAAATGTCCCATCTGATGGCAGATTGCGTGTTGCCATGGTCCAGCTGAGCTGTTCTGTTTCCACATGCACAGCCCACAGGTAGTGCTCCACACAGCTCAAATCTGCTTTGCCTTCATTAATCTTTTGCAGCAGCAGATGAACTACCAAGCAGCAGAAAACTGCCAGAGGTCTCTTCCAGTTTCTCATTACACTGGGGAAAATGGTGTCCAGAAAGAAGGAACCAGAAGCAGCAGCCTCCAGCTCTCTCCTTTTCTGCAGTTCATGGCAACAGGAGGCAACACAAGACAGAAACCACCACGTAAGTCAAGAGCAAGAAAATCAGTCATGCTGTCCTGGTGAGGAAAAGGTGAAAGATCTCACTAGGAATAAAAATATCAAACACATCCACCAAAGCCTGCTGAGGGTCAACCCTCTGCTTATACACTGACCTTACTAAAGTCACATCAATGAGAATTTCTCCATTGACTAAAATGTCAGCATAAACTCTTTCCAGCCTGACGTGAGCCGTTTGCATTGCATTAGTAGAGACAAATCTAAAACTGTGAAGTTGTGTATTGATGAAATGCAAAGTCAGGGGAGCTATGTTCTAGCTGCCAGCTGATGACTGCAGGGTGCACATGGCAGCAGGACATACATGGTCCATTTTGGGTGACATACATGGTCCATTTTGGATGACATACACATTACCTGAACAGGCCACAACTAAGAATATAAGCCAGTTAAAGAAGTTGATTTATGCCCACAATAAAATAAAAGTAACCAACAAGGTGACAGTGAAAACATGACCACACAAGGTACAAGAGGCAAACCAGAATGAGTGCCTGCTATACAGGGTGTTTTATTGACAGCATGGCTTGTTACTCACCGTGTTCCCTGAAGAAGTGAACTAGAAGGTCAAAAATGTTCTTGAGCAGAGGCTGGGATCAAAGATGACAAAGTGAGGTGGGGTGTCCTGGTTGAAGGTGACAATGACTATCAAACAATCAATACTAACAGAGGAAGAACCAGTCCTGACATAGTCTGAAGTTTATTGCTATCACTGACTGTTGGATCCTCCTTTTGCAGTTGGTGATTTTTCTGATTAGAGTGGAGGGCCAGTGAGTTTCTCTCTGGATAATTTCAAGAATAATTTCCCTATCTCAGAATTTTAATAGATTAAAATTAATGTACTTGGGGAGACCTCTGAAAGGTCTCTGGAGCTACATGATGACAAACTCCCCCACTACTGCAGTCTGCTTTTGAGCTAATCCTGGATGGTGGAACTTTCCTCTTGCTCGTTGCAAGGGCTTAAGGAAGCTCTTTCACAAGCATAAATTAGGACAACTAACTGATTTCAGTTCCTGAGAAGAATTAAATAGATCACCATTTTTAATCTGTCTAAGATTTCAGGGCAAAGAAAATTGTTTCAAATGAGTCAGAGCAAAATCCATCATCCCTTCAGCACTATGCACATTTCTCTCTACTCTGTAATTTGAACTTTGGAAATTCCAGCAATATCAATCAGAGCAAAGTGAGAGTCCCAAGGAAAAATGAAATAAAACAAAATATTCAGTCTTACATCCAGCACAAATTAGGAATTATGTAAAAAATGAAGTAGAACCTCTAAAAAACCCTGAGAATCTTCCGCATTTTGCAATATCAGCAAAGCAGAAATAACCATCCTTCCCTCCACAGGATTTCACAAAGAGCTATAGACACCTACAATAAATCTAAGAGTTGTGACCACTTCTTAAACTGAATGTGTTGAAGGAGTTTTGTTGCAAATTCCAAGATATTCTCAGTATTATTATATTTTATTATACTACTTGAATAAGCTTTGGTATTTATACACTGTAATAGCCCTATTAGGTATATTAACTTCCATAAGATCTGTAATCCAGTAAAGAATTTACAAAAGAAAAAACTTAATAATTTTTTATATTATTTTATATTTAAATAAAACAGCCAATATTGATTATTTTAAGTTTGGTGTTATGTGTTACATTAAAAGTCTGTGGAAACAATTTCATGAACTTCTAGGAGGTGCATGAAAAAAAGCTAGACTCTTCTACATGAAGCAATAGGTGAAATAATAGCCACTGCCAGCCCAATAACAGCACATGCCATCACCCAAAAGAGAAGCACATACAAAAGGCAAAAGAGTTTTACTTGCTATTCTTCTGTAAGCATGCATATTTAAGCAAGAAAAAGAGAGATCAAAGGAAACAAAAATGCAATGGATGCAACTTGAAAAAAATATCACCAGCATGACAAGGTAAAAGAGAAAGCACAAGTTCCAGGGAAAGAGTACACAGCTTGTAGAAAAAGTCACAGTCTCTTGTCATTGAATCACAGAATCACAAAATGACTCAGAAGGAATCATAGAATGGCTTGGATGGAACCTTAAAGATCATCTAGTTGCAACCCCCTTGCCATAAGCACCCAAGTCTTCAAAGCTCAGACAAAATGGATGCTGCATGTTACTTAAAAGTAGGAACCCCTGCCTGACAAGAGGGTTACACTCCTTCCTCAGCTTCTCCTCTTCACGAGAGCCCACTGCCACTGCCCAGCACTTGCCTGGAGATGCCCATGTCCAGGCAGGTCCCCTGAATCCAGTGTTACCCCTGAAGCTCTAGAACCCTCAGGCAAGGCTCAGACCATGGGGTCAAAGTGTTTTCAGGCTCAGCATGAGATTCCTGACAGCTTCCAGGGTGCTTAATGTGAAAGAGCCCTGCTGAATTCAGTGGTACTGCTCACATTTGTATTCTTGCTCTCAGCTCCCCCGGATATTGCAGGCTCATATCCTAGTTTGAACAATCAAAACCAATATCATCTGTGTGGTATTACAATTACAAAAGTATAAGATGAAGGAGAAAGTGGTGTAAGAAAGGAGAACTGGAAAAGTATACTGAGGTATTAAAACAAGCAACTACTAGAAAAATTATGAAAACAGCATGCTACTGTAAATCTTCAAGTCTAATGGTAGTAAAATGAAAGAAAATTTAATGTTTAACTCAATTATTATTCATTAAATATCAAGACTGTGACAGGACTTGGAAACCAGCTGTGTTGACTTTCACTGGGCTATCAGTCCGGGGGCTCCACCACCACCAAATACCACAATTCAAAGAAATACAACAGTTCAAAAACTCTTGCAGAATGCAGAGAGTGACTTTCCCACAGAGGCTTCAGGAACCCAGGAGACTCAACACTGAAGTGGAAGCAATCTTGCATAAGAAGCCTCCCAGCTCTTCTTTCTCTGACCTATTTGTGAAAACTCCCCAATGAAGGAAGCTCCCCAGGCAGACAGTTTCACTGTTCACACAGAGGTGTTTCATCCAAACCAACTGATATTGCAGTTTTGCAGCATCCCAGATCAGTTGCAGTGTGTCATGACTTGGTTAAACATGAATTTTGGCTAGACATTTTATTATTAATGTTATAAAAGTTAGCACGAAAAACTTACCAGGTGAAACTGTAAATATTCCAATTGCATTAGTTTTGTTTTTCCACACCCTTTTATTTATGAAGTCATTGTTTATTGGTGTGTTAATACTGGTACCTGTTAATTTGGAAAGTTTGTCTGGAGAGTCAGAATTAATTTATTAACTTGTTTTGTTACTTCTATATCGGCAGTGTCTGTTTTATTGGAGCCTCTCCACTAAGCCACACCTTACTTCCAGGGTTCCAGACCAGTGTTAGACCCCATACAATCTGCTGTGAATCAGATGCAGATGATATTGGTCTTTCCCATCTGCTGTATGCAAGCCAAAGTGACAAACAGACTACAGAGCCAAATACAAATCACACATTTATATTAAGCAATAATTGTGATATACAAAGGATCTCACTGGGCTGGTCAAAAATTGTCCTGGGGCTGCTATCCTGGCTCAGAGCAGTGGTCCATTAGCTCACTGTGACATCACTTTTAAGGGGAAGGGAGAATGCAGGATTCATAGATGCTTGTGGTCAAAAGGAACAACAAAACTCAGAGGATCCACAAAAGCTTACAAAGTTCCATTAGTAAATTACACACTCGGCATGGATATGTTAATCTGTGATCTCCTGCCTAAGCACACAGCAGTAGGTTTTGGATGATGGGGTAGGGTGAAAGGGAAGAGAGAGAGAGAGAGAGGGAGATGCATTACAAAGAGGGAGAGAGAAAGAAAAGAAAGAGAGGAAAAGAGATCACCAGTTGTGGCTGCAGCTCAATCCAGCTGGGGTGTCCAGGGTCTTGGGGCACACACATGGAACAAGTGCACTGGGCTATCTGGGAGTACCCTTGTAGAGACAAGCTTCCCCCACCCTGGAAATAAGCTTCTCACTTTCTACCATGTGCAGTCTGTTCTTCCAGACCTTTCTGGAAATGGGTTGGCAGGCTTTGCAATTTTTGGTGGTCTCCATCCCCCTCTAAGGTCCGTGCCCACTTCTCAACCTCACTCCTGCACTTGTGCTGTACTGTGTTGTGCTTATCTCCAGGAGCCAGATCAAGGACTTTTGTCCCAGAAAATTGCTGCCCTATCTGCAGCCACATCCTGTTCTTTCTCACAGTGCTGTATTACCTACAACCCGTTTGTTAATACCAAGAACCCCTGTTTGGGCCCACAGCCATTCAGTTACCAGTGTTTGAGACATACACATTAGCTCCCTTACCTTCTAGGCTTCTACACTCACTGTTCTGGCTTTTTTAGCACAGCAAGTCCCATGCACTTCAGAAGAAACCTTTTAAAATATCACACAATAGTCAGACATGGACTGCATTAAGCTCTGTGCTAAATCTCAGTTTTAAACCTAATTTTAATGACTGGATTATCCCAAAAGAGCAAGATTTAGTAATAAACTACTAAAATCTGAGAGAGAAAAAAATGTAAAAACAGCCTTAATGTAGAAACTAATTTAGTAGTGATGGATAAAAAAAGTATTAGCAAGAGATAGGTAGGCTCCAGCTGTCATCTTTTCTGATCTCAGATCCAGATCCAAACAAGCATTTGCATTACTAACTGCTCTGTAGATATGGAAGTCTCAGTGAAATCAGCAGGATCTCAGAACCCAGTCTTGCTCATTCTAGACCAGTTCATGGAAGCCTTAAGTTCCACTTGGCCACTTACAAATCCTGATTCAGAAACAATTAATGAGGGCACCCAATTTTAAACTTCAGCTGTACTGACCCCACTGCAGGCTGGCAGAGCCCAGAGTTCTGGATCCCAGAATCCCAGGACAGCTGAGGTTGGAAGGGGCCTCTGAGGGTCATCTGTCCAACACTTCTGCCCAACCAGGGCTACAAATAGTCCCTCTGTCTTCACTGAGAGCCCTTCCCAGGTATGAAGTTAACTAGTCATACATACCTTTCCATGTAAGAGCCTCCAGCAGATCCTAAGGGAGGATTTCTGTTCTTACTGTAAGACGTTTAATTTAGAACGGACAAATAGTCTCGACTGTGGGAGTTTTTCAGTGAGTCACCACCCAGGAATGACTGCAGGCATCTCTCCAGTGGAATGGATATGTCAGCACTGCTACACTGCACTGAGCTCTACTAGCAAACAGACACCTTCTGAAGCAAGATCAGTGTGAGGATGTCAGTTGTACCTGACCCTAAGTAATAACTATCTGTGACAAAGATTGGAAATTAGGGGTACCTAACTTTTGGAGTGGAATTTACCTCCAGATTCACTGGCAGAAGTTTAGATGTCTGCATGTGCACTAGTATGGCACTCACCTAGCAGTCTGCTCCAGGACTTGATTTTGTTGGACAAATATAACTGTGCCATGTTTGATGTGTTCCAGAGCACCCAGGAGATCTGCCCGGGGCTGGATGACATGACACTGCACCCATGAGATGTCCAGTTCCTCTGGGAGCAGTGTCAGAGGTCAGGCATGATCTCCTGAGCTGATATCCCAGAGCACCTTGGACCACGTTGATGCAGGCTGATCCAGTCCCCTCACACAGGCCCCTAGTGCCATCTCAGGTGCCTGAAAACTCCAGCTACAGTTCCAAAAGGCTTCCTTTTGGTCCTACACCATATCTGCCAGCCCCCTGCAGGTGTTGTCAAATGCAGCACAGCATCTCAAATGGCACTTGGTGCATGCACATGGACAAATGGTTTCCCTTTATGCCTCGAGAGAAAAGATAACAGCTCACACCAGCCACTTTAGACAGGTTCTTTGTGATGACAAGAATTGCATCATGGACACGTCTGTTGCTATTTGTTGGGTATAAAGAGGCTCTGATGAGCTCAGATACAGATATTAATGTGATGCACATCTTCACCTGATCAGATGAGAAACACTCCAAGGAGCACAGTTCTACATGTTGCAGGGCTTTCCTGGGAGATTTTGTTCTTACTGTATAAAACAAAAACTGGTTATTTTTGCATGGCTGGTTTAAACTTTAATATTCTTAATCATAAAAAAGTTGTGAATACCTTTCAATCTGCAGAATGTTTTCTTAACAGTAAAAAATAGAGCAGCTCATTTCAGGAGTGAAAGTCTTCAGTTTTTTCACAAAATGCAGCATAAGAATTTACTAAATTAAGCTAGAATCATGGGTGAAAGAGAATTGGAATTATTAGATCCCTTAAATGGCAGAAATAATTTAAGGGATGAACATAAATAGAATTATGGGCCTCCTCATAGCCTCTGCCAATGAACATTCTATCCAATCTAAGTGAATACAAGCTTGATAGGATCAAGCAAAAATGTTACGAGTGGGGTGGCTAATTATTGAATGGAAGGTTGGCAGTGGAACAACTAATGACTTCTCATTACCAAGTCATTAAAATGGGCATCTCAATGTTGAACTGAAATCTGTAAAGAAAAAATTTAAGACGCTTTAAAAAATTCTACATTCCAGGAAATGAATGCAACATAAATACCTAACACTTATTGCAAGACCCACTTTTAATGTTTTTGCAAGTGGGAGGTGTTTTAAGAGGAAACGTCTTTTGGTCATTAAGAGTATCACAAAAGCAGTTCATACTATGCTTCTCTGACTTGTCTATGTAAATTTGGCATGGGCCTTTATATATTGCAAATGTGTATTTTTATGTACTCCTAGGGATCATGACATAATTACCAAAATTACCAAGGAGAACAACAAGCTAACCATTGTTTAAATTTCATTAATCACATTAATTTTACTGAGTAGAATAGCAACAAAATATAGAGAGAGGGATTATTTTCAAACTTCTAAACCAGGAAGATGAAGACTTATCATGGTAAAGAAAAATCTGGGAGGAGAGAAGCTTGTTTGGTTTGATCAAAAGGAGTCTAAGGGATGATCTAACAGAGGACAGCAGCTCCCTGAATGGGTGGTTACAAAGGTGACAGGCTTGGGAGGCCCAGGCTGGACAGTGTAGGCAGAGTTGAGAAAATTGCCCAGAAATGTTTCATACTTGGATGTTCTCAATACTCAGACAGGCAAAACCACAGCTAGCCTGGACTAAAGTTGTCCTGCTTTGAGCAGGAGCTTGTGCTACAGACTTCCAAAACTTTGTGCCCTCAAATTCCCTGGGACCCCCTGCTTCAGTGGCTGCACAGCCAGACCATTCTTCCAGTCTGATCCTCTGCCCAGCTCACAGGTTGACTGGGGCCCACGGGGATGGCAGCAAGGCTAGTGGGGTGTCTGAGAGAAAAACCTCCATGGACAGATCCAGGTTTCCCTCATTACTGGAAAAGATGTTAGCAATTATGCAGAAACATCATCCCTAAACTATCATACACAGAGGTAAAAGCAATATCACTCCTCTTAAGGCAATTGTCTCAACAGTTGCAAGTAATATGAGCTTGTAATATTTGTGTTTGTGTTTCTCTGGAAGAAAAGGCAGGGGAAGGACTGGCAATCAGAGAAACAGCTGCTCTGGCATTGGTGGGAAGGCACTGCATATCTTCAGTCTTTTCACCAAATTGACCTTTTTAGGAAAGCATACCTAGTGACAGCTTGAAATTACGTCTTTGAAAAGGAAAAGTAACTGCAAGTATGTGGCATGAGAACAATTAAACACTGTTCTTGCCTCATTCACACCTGCAAAGTGCTCGGTGAAATACACTTCATTCTTCCCCCTTCCTCATGTGAAATGTCTCTAGATGCACATTAAAGCTCAACATTCTCATATGCCTGCTGCAAGATGTGGAGCAGAGAGCAAAGACAGTTTCCAGTGTTCAGAAAATCTTACATTTTGGTATCTGGCTCTTTTGAGTCAGTGCCCTCTTCATTGATGCTCCCAAGTCTTTAGGAAGGGAGACACTGTATATGCAGGGCACCATTCAAAACTGTTCACAGTCTACCCTCGTTATTTTGCAGATGCACAGACTTGAGACTTCACATGATGATAGAAATCATCTGATCTGACCTGCAGAACTGCAGAAAACCAGGAAGCTCCTTCCATTCTTGTGGCCTATTGGCTAATCCACAGTGGAGCTCTGAGGTAGCCCCTGCTTTTTTTGTAGTGTAGAAAGGGAAGGCATCAGCCATGCACAAATGATGGAGAGTAATAACTGCTCTGTTCTTAATCTCCCCCACATGTACGAGAAAGTAAACAAAAGCCAAGTAAAGAAAATGGGACACAGAGGACCATATTTTCATAGTGCAGCTCTTAAGCTGTCACCCATTACAAGCCCCATGCTCATTAGACCCATTTATGTCACATTTGCACTTGCAGAGTGAAGGCCTCCAGTGCAATAACCATTCATTTTGTACCAGCAGAGCCTTGACACCTGAGGCCAACACAGCCCTGCAAGGAGCAGAGACAGCTCTGTGAAAGCCAGGTTCGCTCTCACAAGAATTAAACAGAGCCCTCTGTTTATCAGTCAGGATCCCCTTGTTGTATACGAGATGTCTGCCCACTCCTCAGGAAAATGATTCCTGCATTCCTGGTGGGTCAGGGCTCTGCTGTGTCAGTCACCTTTTTTCCTCCCACAGCTATGGCATGTGCAGGCAGCTCCACCGGGGAGGTGGGGAAGAAGCAGGACCACCTCTCCCTCTGGCAAACCAAAGGCCAAACATGAAGCTCCAGCAGCTGCTTCACAAGCTGTTGAGCATGAATTACCATCGTTTGCAACACAGGGTACTGGAGTGGAATGGATTCATTTTCAGGAATCGTTAGTGTATCAGGCTGTAATTCATGGCAGTTCAGCTGCTGCTGCATGGATGGCTGAACTGCCATCCCTGCAAAAAGTGTTGAAAGTTTCCAACTGTTTGAAAATAAGCTGGACACCAGAAGAGTTGATGTTGCCCTATTCCAAAAAGCCAAGATGGTACACCTTGCTCCACAAAATCAAATTTCAGGCACAGAAAGTGACTGGAGGGAAAAAAAATCGGCGATTTATATTGGGAAACAAAGGAAAATACCTAACAACCATGATCAGAGCTACCAGGTGTGTACACGTCCCAGATGGCAGAAGTCAAAGCCTATCTGCATGAAAGGAAAATGTGCTTGGATTACAGATATTTTTAGTTGAAAACTTAGGCTATGGAAAGAATAGTCTTGGCCAAATTTTTCCCATTAAGCTCAGTGAAGTGCTCTGGGATAAGGAAATGAGTGAGAGAATCCCTGGCCAGATTCCACCTTGGCTTCCATTTACTGCAACCAACTTTGCAGCTAATTCTTGTGCACCCCTCACTCCATCAGAGCATTTACTAAATAACATTAAGTACATCCCACTCCCATTTAGGCATTAAAGTAACACTCAAGTTTTGCTGGCTCAGAGCCCAAAGTGAGTAAGAATACTCATGGATATAGCAGCAGTCAAAAGAATCAACACCCAATTCTTTGCAGCAAGGCCTTAGCATGAAGGGCTCTTCACAGTGAGACCAGGCACAGAGTTTGCTCAGACCTCACCAAGCTCTCAGGCACAATGGTGGGATTTAGTTCCCCTAATGGCAGATAGTTCCAACATGGGTGTTGATATCTGCTTATCACCTCCAGCTCCTTTTATAGGAAGTGGAGAGAAATAATGTGTTCTTGTTCATCTGATCACTGTGGGATCTCTCCAGGGGATTCATCACACACCTGCTGAGTAGCATTCAGTTGACCATAAAAGGGCCAGCTCCAGACAGATATTATCTCCTTAGAGAATTAATCCTTCCATCTATCTGCAAAAAGGCAGGGATTGTCCATCTCCCCCAGGTCCTTCAGAGGAGCTGAGACCCAGCCCAGTTGTGAGGGTCAATGGGGAAACTTGGCCTGACCCAGGAAAACTGGAGCTGTCATGCCACTTTCCAGGGAGTAACCTAAGCAAAAATCTCTGTCTCTCAAAAAAAAAGCCACTGTGAAGCTCAAAGGAAGCCAGTGAGCCCTGTTCCAAACAGGAGCTAATCCCGACCCTGGATGAGCGAGGCAACTGTTCCACAAGAGGGCCCCCAGGCAACAGCAGAGCCTGGGAGACACCTCTGCCCCTTGCACTGCCCACCCAGTGCCAAGCTGGAAAACTCCTCCTGTTTCCTTTCCCCAGCCCTGGGCCCCGTGGCAGTCCCAGAAACTGTCTCCATGAGTCCCATCTGACAGAGAAACAGTAAATGATGTCACATGTGGTACAGAGCTGCATTTTGAGGTCCACATCCTGAGGAGGTTCTTGGCTGGTGTTGTAGAACCAACTTCACATTCAGGAGACAGAGAATGGACATCACAAGAGCACTGAGCACAGTTTTAATGGTGAAATCAGTGAGTTACTCCCAAGGATGCCCACACCTACAACCAATCCCTGAGAGAGGTCAATGAACCCCCCACCAGCCCCATTCATTAGCGGGATGCAGTGCTGAATGCAATGACAATGCCCTGAGAGAGGATGCAAAAAACAGCCAGGAAATGAAGAGTTTAGCCATGGTCTTCCTACATCACAAGGATTACTTCTGTGATTGCCAGGGCTCCAGGCTGGAGACAAGTGAGCCAGATGTGCATGTTCACAGCTTGGGTGGCAGCTTGACCAATGGAGAGGCCCCAGCAGAAATTGTTTGACAGCCTTAAACAGACATCTCTTTAATGCTGGCAAAGCTGTGAGTTTAGTTCATCAAACCTCTTGCTGAGTTCCTGCTTTCAGGTGAATTTATTCTATTCTAACTCTTATGTTTTACCTTTCTGTATTGAAGTTTTTTTTTCTAGGATGATTTAACTTGCTTGCAGCTCCTGTTCTCAGACTAAGGCTTGAATCTCCTCAGGTATGGTAACATGCCCATTGCAAAAGTCAAAGTGCAAACAGCTAAGGCAGAGGGCATTATTCCTCTCTCCTCTTAGAGCTAGAGGCCCAAGGTCCAAAGAGACCAGTTAGCCACTGTCACATGTGAAGTCTGTAGCAGCAGGCATAACATATTCCCTCTGACCTGTATCCTCTAGTATCCTAACCAGAGCAAGGACTGCCACCCACTTGGTTTCTGCTGGGCTTGCAAGGTTTTGTGCTTCCTGGGGGAAACAACAGAATCTCCTGGTTGGAGCTCTGTTGCCTGCTTGGACTACTTTGGAGTCATTGTGGTGTTTTAACCAGATGTGCATGTGCCTATGCTGTGTCCACAGAACCTGGTTCCTAGAGGGTCTGGTTGTAAGGTTCTTCATCAAGTTGTGCTGAACACCCTCAGTGCAGATTATTTAATAGCTGCTGGGGTTAGATGTAGTCTAGCTCAGAGGCTGTGCAGGTGTGAGAGAAGTTCACCAAGCTTGTGAAGGGAAGCAGATACTCTGTTTTACTCAGGTCAGCACAGAAATCACTCCTCATCCAAAGCAGCTGCAAACAGAGCTGGTGAAAGGCTTCTGGAGAGCAAGTGCTCCACTGACAACTTCCAGATATCTCCCCAGTGAGCAGAGAGGCCCATATCAAGCATCAGTGGCACATGTGAATAGCTGTAATGGGAGGAAAACGCTCAAGTTATGACGTTTGTTTTCAATTCTTTCCTCAAACTCAGCTCCATATGTTGTTACATTTTCCCAGCCTCTGCAAAGTGATTCATGTGGCATGCTGCCTAACACTGCACTGTGTGCCCGTACGAGGTCTCACAAGTGCACAGGAGAGCTCTGCACTAAGGCAGGTCCCACTCCACCTCACCCAGGGCCAGGCCCACCACTGCCCGCAGTGCTCCTGCCCTTCTCCAGCTAAAGGCTGGATATGAGTTCCTGCCTTTCCCAGCCCGCGGTGCCTCAGGGCAAACTGTGTTTGAAGCTCCTGTCCCTCCCACAGCTTCAGTCGTGCTGTTGCATCCAGTTGAGAGAAGATGATGTAACTGGCAGCAAACTCTGTCCTCCTGGCCAGAGAAGTCCTGAAAACAACCCTCTGGTGTCTCTGACCCAGCACCATGCCTGATGCTCCCACACAGATCTCTCTGTCCAACATTTACACAGCAACATGATGTAAGCAGCATCTTCTCTCCATAAATGTAATAGGAAACTCTCAATTGATTTTGTGCCAAAAAATATACCATAAAACTCAAATGGGCTATTAATGAGAAGGATATTAGCAATAAAAACCCATATAAGTCTGCATATAAACATGAGTGAGCATTATGAGAGAGGGAGACAGACATGCAAACCCTGCATGCTGTTTTCCTGAGGTGATTTTCCTAACATTTGGAGCTCTGGTGTAATAACCTTTCACATAAATATTGCAAGACTCCACTACATAATTATTCCATCTTGAATGTCATTATCTGTATTTCTCCCAGAATAAGAGTCGTTTGGATAATTGTAGGGAATGTTTTGGAGTCAGTTGCTCAGTACCAGGTTCAATTGCTTTTACAGCAGCATGAGGAGATGTTGGAGGGATGTCAGCTCCAGGGGAGGCAGGAAGATGAAACCAAATCCTGGAAGGTGGAGGGAGTGCAGTAGAAAGCTGACTGAATTCAGGTGTAAGCCAAACTATGCCTAAGCTAGTACAGATCTGCTTTGTGTGATGAGGCAACCAGCAGTCTGGAGAAGGAGAGGGTGGTGTTACTGCACCCCTTAACTTTTGACACAGTCTCCCATTGTGTCTTCATAATCAGAATGGTGGGATGTGGGCTGCATAAGAGAACAATAAGGTGGGTGGAAAATGGGCTGTCCCACCAGGCTGAGGGAGGTGTAACCAGCACTGCCAAGTCCAGCTGTTGGCCAGGTACTGGACACATCCCTCAGACCAGTGCTGGGACCAGTATTGTTTCTTCTGTCCCCTAATGGGCTGCCTGGTGGGATGGGGAGCATTCCCTGCAAGGATGCAGCCACCAAACCAGGGATAGGGGATACACTGGAGGACAGGCTGCTGTTCAGAAGGACCTGGAGAGGGTGGAAATTGGGCTGAAATTTGGGATTTACAGGTTAGAGACCTTTCCCCAAATTGCAAGTTTGCATGTGATCCTCAGAGATCCTGCCCAAGTATTTAAACACGTCTCACCAAAGTTTTAACTGTCTTATGTGCCAAAGCCCTTCCCTCCCAAGCATGGCATCACTGATAAGAAGCCGTCCTTCATCTTTCTTGGGCATTGGGGATCTGAACAACTCTGAGGGTTTCAAGCTGAGATCTTGGCCTGAGGCCCTTTGGTTTTAACTGAACCAAAGAAGCCATGTGTGTTAGACCTGGGACAGCCCTCTCTGGAGCAGCTGGAAGGATTTGGCCCTGACTGAACAGTGACAGAAATAAAGGAGTGAAAAAAAACCACTGTGAAGAGAGAAATCAAGAGGCTGTTCTGCACCTACAAGAAACTGAGCCTGACTGGTTGTTTCCTTACCTTAGAAAGTCATTTCAGGTACAAATTTGCAGGAAATGAGAGCTCCTGACCTAGTTTTTCTAACAGCAGCATCTAACATTCAGGTATTCCTGACACTCACCTTTTGCCTCAACTGTAACACTCAGCCTTTAAATAGTCCCAAAATGAGGATGTAGCTCCATAGCAGACTTTCAGACCAGAAGCTGCCCCCACTTTTTGTATTTTCAAGGTGTGTTTCAGCAAGAGACAAAACACCATGTGCAAGTAGATGGAGGGCTTGGGGACATGCAGCTTCAGCAGGGAAAGCAAGGCTGCCCTGAAGATCCACAGATTGGTGCCTGATCCACAGATTGGTTGGGCAGACAAGAATAAAAAGGGACCAGAGTCATCGTGCCTTCAAAGAGCACCCTATGCATGTCAGAAGAAAGAGCTGAGCCTTTCCCCACTCACAGCTAGGAACTACCAGAAGAAAGAGGCTTCACACAAGAACATGACTTGACACCTGGGCATTTCCCTCTGCCTGGGCAGATGTCTGCAAATCCCAGCCTTAGGCTCCCACTCCCACTGTGAATTCCCAAGTGGGAGGTCTGAGTTCACAGGACAGCAGGTCACCTAAACACAAGGCTCACAGGTACACAGTGATGCACCATTTGAGTCATGGATTGAAGCTTAAGATTTCTGTCTTGATGCATCCATCTGCAAAGCAAGACTAAAGTAGTCACCCCCCTCCATAAAGCTGCTGAGAGAATAATGGGGCTTGAGACCAGGGAAAGCTGCCTTCATCATCCTCACATATGAGGCAGCAGGTCCTGCTAGGGGGAGTTTTAGGTGCTGAATCAAGATTAGGAGGAAGGAAAGTACAGTCTTCCCCTTTGCTCTCTCCATATCACACCATTCGGGGTTTTTTAAATTTTTTTTTCAGTGATGAATTCTCAAAGAAACTACTTAAGGCAAGAAGCTGAGGCATTTAATTACAATGGTGCCATTCAGAACATGACAGTTAAGCATCTGTCGGATTTTTATAGTATAATCTTTATTCTATACCAAAAAAAAACCTCTCTGGGCTAATCTGGATGAAGGGTCCTGATGCAAGGCCCCAGGAACAGCAAATCCTTTTCTCCAGTAACTCAGATTTGTCCTCTCTGCAACACATACAGTTTGCATGACCATCCACAGCTTTGAAATTCTGTGGGTTAAGTCAAACACCAAGGAAGCACTCATTACCTTTCATTTGATTTCCTCCCATCTGGTGATTTAGGCCATATCCTTGTGATGGCCTAATCCAAAGTTTTTCAAACTTTCTGTACTACGGGACATCTAAGTGAGCTCCACTCAACCACACCCTCTGCTAGCACCACCCTGGGCTTTCTCATCTCAGCTTTTCTCAGCCTTTCAACGGGAAATGGCTAAAAGTGATGTGGTTCTGCAGATCAGCTGGATCCCTTACAATGATCTTACAGAGGGATCCAGGCACAGTTTAGGAACGTTAAATGGGTGCCAAGACCAAATCCTAAGGACAACCACAGCTCTCAAATGTCACCACATTTCCACCATGCTCTTCTGCCCTTGCTGACCGCTTTCAGAAAAAAGTTCTGAGAGAATAATCATTGCAAGAGTCATCCAACATATTGCACTGTGAGACTGCAGTGTTAATGTTTTAATGAAGCATCAAAACCTGCTGAAATCAGCTGCTTCACTAAGCAGGTAAGATAAGTTGCAAAACAAGCAGAGATTTAGCAGAGACCTCGCCAGATACGTGACATGGCCCTGCCCACCAGATAACAAGCTCTGCCTTAGAAACTGCCTGGCAGATGTTCACAACCTCTCCCTGCTCCAGAGAGGCAACACCCAGGGCAAGGGGCACAGCAGCTCCAGAAGCAGCAGTGGCAGTCAGGATGGCACAGACCTCTCCCACTCCTCTCTGCAGTCCCCACTTTACAGGCAAGATTGGCACTTAGCAAGAGATTATGAGTGACTTACCAAAACCAATATGAGGAAGGGTTATTATTTTCAGAGTCCAATTCTCAGAGGTCCTGCCCCAACACTTTATCTCAACTGTTAGGCTGCAAATTAAGCTTTAAAGCCACTAACCTTCACTAAGTCCATCCCTACACCCCTACCACTGTGATTTACCTGTAAAAACAGTATTGTCCTTTAATAAGCAGTTTTTCCTTGACCAACTAAAAATATCTATTCATTAAATGCTATTTCAAATATTTTTGAATGCTTTTTTGAAGAGATATGCTCAAGCTATGATCTGAAAGTTTACAGAGGTGCAAACAAAAAAAAAAATCTGCTCCTCACAATCAAGCAGGAAAAGACAGCTTGGGTTGGTCACTGCTTCCTGGGACTGTGCACAGCTAACAGGGGCCAGATTTTCACTCTCAGCAGCAGAACAGCTCAGTGAACACATACTCTGGGAAATATGGCCTGAAAAGTCCAAGTCAAAGTTCAGTTCTTTTGGAATTGTTAATGTGAAAAATTATACTTTATAGGAAAAATCCTTGGAGACTTCCTCACACACATTCATCACTCAGAGCAGCTACAAGGAGGTTATGCAAACTTTCCATCCTCACATTAATTGCAGCAGCACATTGGAGTGAGGCCCTGCAAAAAGGAAAGCCAGACTGCAGTGGGCACTTTGCATGTACACAGTAAAGGAGACAGTCTGTTCTCTTGGAGCTTACAGTAAAGTAGATAACAGAAATAAATAGATGAGCATTGAAAGAGCAAGCAGCATAGAAAGCATCAGGTGAAGTTATAACACTTTGAGTAAGCTGTGAATGCATGGAAATTACTTTCTGGTTGACATATTTCTGAAACTCACCATACTACTTGCCTTCGAGTGGACAGAGCAGTGTTGCAAAAACCTTCAGTACATACAGCACCAGCTTGACAGCTACCAATTAATGCATCCAGTAACTGAGCAGCTGAGGGAAGAATAAACAGGCCAGAGCATCATGACCTTCAGTGTTACTGTGCTGATTAAAGTTTCTGCAAATTACAGCTATGTCACCTGTTGCGGTCTTCTTGCCTACTGTTTAAATTTTCTTTGCTGTTTTTAGGTTCTAAGAGAATAATCTTCTAATGATATTAGAAAAAAAATCTTCCTTCTTCAGTAGGCACAGGAGGCTTTTCAGCTCACACATAACAGCAAAACAAAGCAGGTTTTTGGGGAACAGATACCTGCTTTTATGTCATTTTCTCTACTGTGATGAGGGTAAAGTTTGCATTTGACATCTGAGGCCAATGAGAGTTCTCTAGTGGGTCTCACTGCACACAGCTTTATAAAGCAATGGTGTCTTCAGTCTTAGTCTTAAAAAATCAGTGTGTGCTGAGTCCTGGATTCACTTGGACATGCTGATTTCTAGATCCACATGCACTGGATCCATGCAAAGCCTTGCATGCAAGTTCTCCAGCTCATGAAGTGCAGTTATAAAGATGGTGCTTGCCCTTTCAGTGGGAGAACATATCATAAGAAAGAAAATAGAAAAGATGAAGGAGGAATTCAAACTATTTTATTCTGTAGAACTACTGAAAAAAAAAAAAAAAAAAAAAAAAAAAGAGAAGAAACTTGAAAGGACAAGGATCAATTTCAGAAGGAAAGGATCTTTCTCAGAGAAAGAGTAGAGGTGCTCAGAATGGCAGAAGAGAGGGAGAAGTAAGCATGCAGCACAGAGGAGCAGGGTACAGCTCCTTGGACAAATTACCATCTCACAGTAGGTCTGCAAGGTGGCACAAAATGCACTGTAGATCATGTCCCCATGGACACCAGCTGGGTCTCCCAAGAACCAGTGCCAAGAGCACCCCAGCAGTAGGGAGTCCAGAATCACTTATTATCAATACTCACCCATTTTTACCTTGTGAATATATCCAGACATGCCAGAAAAGAGGTCAGAGCTTCTCACTGCTCCCAAGTCTCACAGGATAAATGTAACATATGCCAGGACTACTCATGAAGGTGTTGGGTGGAACACTACCAGCCTGGCTCACTGGGAGAAGTCCATAAAACACAGGAGAGGAAAGTTATCTTGGGAGCTCATGGATTAGCATCCATGACATTATTTCTAGAAGTGCTACACATTTACCACCACTCCCAGAGTTCAAAGGGAACTGACAGCTCCAAGGGCCTTCCAAAAAACCACAGTTTAGCATTTTAATCTGCTTTTCCTGATTCAGAGTATGTGAGAATCTGTCATCATTTCATGCATGGGGAAGAGAGTGCAACTTTTTCAATGTTTTGGAGGAAAAACAGAAAACTAGGTTAAAATATACGAATCAAGATTTTATTAGAAAGCCTTCAGTATGAAAACCCCCAGAACTGTATCATTTTAGAGACACTGGTCACAAGGAAAGGGCATTGTTTTCTTTCTTTCTCTTTTTAAGCACATTAAAAATGGATGAAAATAAGCACAGAGCCCTCCAGCAGCTCCCAGCCTGCTCACCCTCTGGGGTTCAGTTGGAAAATTGTGCTTGGAAAACATCTACAAAAATGTTGGCATATGTATATCAGCTTTTTCCCAAAAGACCTAATAGGCTTTTATTATCCAAACATATCAGATGGCTTGGAAAATCCACATCTGTACTGAGCTGCCGAATGGGAAATGAGATCAAAATGTGAAACTAAGAACTGCCGATACTTTTTTCATAAATGACATTAAAACCAGAGGAGAAGGAGGTTTAGCTTCTCCATTCCTCCTCATTCCATCAGCTCCTGAAGCCCCAGCAGAAGGAGGCTGTCAGTAAGGAGCTCCCCATGAGGCCAGTGAGCCCCTTTCCAGCTAAATACAGAAGAGAGAAATGAAGAGCTGTTATTTCAAGGGGCCAGCCCTGGTGATGGTCTCAGTTACCAGCATTTTACTTGAACAGATAAATCAGTCCTTGCAACCCAGAGACAAAGAGAAATATGAACAAATAACTTTCTGCTGGTGTTTCTTAAAGCAGAGAAAATACTTTCTCAGAGAAGATAGTTTTAATACTTTTAATATAAGGTCTGTTTTCATCAATTAACTTTTTTAATACAACATCAGTGTTTACTAGAAGGAATGTTAAGATTAAACTCAGCAAGTTTGTGTTCATAGTTTTTGCCTCTCTGGACGTTACAAAAAAAAATTGCACATTTCCTTTTTTGCTCTGGCAGTGACAGCTGTAGTTATTATTTTCCTCCCTCTCTGCTGCTGATGCCAGTTGAGCATGGAAAGACACACAAATGGAGTAAAGTCACAGGAGAAAATTGATAGGAGGAAAGGCTTTTGGAGTGAAAGTCACATTACATCACTTAAAGTTGCTAGGATTAGCTCATTTGAACTCCTATAGAGTTGGGAGATGTGGTGTTTGGAGATAAATCCAGCTTTTCTTCAGTGATATAGTTCATCCACTATAATAAACTTTCCACCAGGATGAATTTGAGTTTAGCTGTAGGCTTCCTAGTTCCTGCCTAGTCGTATGCCAGCACAGAGTGCTGCTCTGTGGAAGCCTCTGTGTTTCCTAAGCACTCAAGCAGGCAGGTCAGCACTCAAGCTGAATCCTCCCAAAATACTGGAGAGACTGCTTCTGGGATACAGAAAAAATTAGACACACGGAGCCTAGGGCAACAAAATATAATGGAAAGTGGGAGTTTTTCTGTGCAAACAACTGAGATGAAAAAGCCTCATTAAAGGAATATTAAACTTACAACCAATTGGATCCCCATAATTATTCAGATCTGAAAAAGTCAAGACAATCCTGAGGTAAGTTTTCTGTATGGTTCCCTTCTGATGTGGAGCTTTGATGAAGCACTTGGGGCGAATCATCACCTTGTTCCCAGAGCCAGATAACAGGACATACACAAGTGTCTATCTTCACCCAGTTACCAGCAGCAAAGCCAATAAATGCTTATGCATTCCTCATCCCCTCTCCTGGAGTCTGGGTCTTTTGGGGATTGGGCAGGCTTGCAGCCCAGCTATAGAAATAGCACAAATGTCACACTTGTACCTCACCCCAGTGCTGGCAGGTGTGGGGGGTGGCAAGGAGGAAACATCTTGGAGGTGTAAAACTTGTCTACTAAAACCCAGGCAGACACATCTGATCTATGGTGTAGAGACAAGAGGACAGCATTTAATCAGGCTGGACTTGAACTTGAAATTGTATCTGAGCTGAGCTACACAAGGCTCCCAAGCCTCACTCTTCCTGTCAGTGATCTAAATATAAGCTATGTCAGCCTATAAGACTGTGCTTTATATCAAAATATGGATTTCCCATGACCTGGGTGTTGTCTTTATGTGATTTCTGGATGTGTAGGTTCAGATTTTAGCCAGTGCACAGGGCTAGTGTCATTGTAGCTGAGAAATAGCACCTGTCCCACAGGAGCCAATGAGATATTTGCCATTTTGCTTCACTGGGACCAGGATTTCAGGCAAAGTGCTTAAGAAAGCAGGCAGTAAGTTAGAAGAGAGGGAAAAGTGTGATCTGGACAGGATTTCCTTTTCTGCCAATAGACAGGCTTTACCTGTCTATTGGCAGAAAAGGAAAGCTGTATCTCCAGTGTTCCAACCATAGCTAAAACTGCCAAGCTCTGTGGGCAGAAACTGTGCTGCCCTTTATCTCGTGAAACACCAAGGTCTCCTTTCTCCCAACACCTATGCAGATCCTGCAGATTTCATCTGGTGAAAAAAGTCCATGCTACACTTTGATGATATGGTCACCAGATGTACCACATCTGGAGCTGTCCTCAGATGAGAATATCCCTGCAGTTTCTGATAAGACGCAGGTCAGCTGCCGCTGAAGTGGTGACACTCTGCACCCATCCAGGTGTGTTTCCAGCACCCAGCACACTCAGATCCACTTTCCCCAAACACCCAAGGTGAAAACCTATTAGCAGTAAGCAAGTACCAGGCAGGAGTACTGTCAGGGGTCCTTCTCAAACCTATCACACATATCCACATCCAGAAAGCATTTCTTCTAACCATGACACACATCTTTAGCTAAGCCAACAGGGAATTCCCTCCTGACAATCCTGTTGTTTCTTACTTTCAGCATCTACTCTATCATCTTCTCCCATTAACTTCTTTCCAGCAATTAATTCAGAAAAAAAAAAAAAAACATTTTGGCACCAGCTTTGATGTTTTAATTGTCCAAAGTTCAGATGAAATTCAGGAGCACCTTCTCAGCCTGCAAGATCCACTGCTGTGCTCCTGGCATTTTGCCCGTCCATACTGTGTCAGACAAAAGAATGAAACCAAGAGTCTCATCAGTGCCTGCATTTCTTATCAGCTGGCTCACTTTTTTTTTCTGTAGGATGAGTTTTTCATCATAGTTTGCCACCTCAAGTGCAGTCTTACACTCACATGGTGAAACAGTTTTTGAATGATGATGAACCCAAGCATGGTGCCCAGGCAGTGAAATCCTGCATCCACCCACACCCTGCTGAGTCAGCATTGCTGCATCCCAAAGAAGCCCCTCACCTAATTCAGCTCTGATGTCAACTGGGGCCTCTGGGCCTTCTCATAAAGCAAACATTTCTCCATGTAAGATCTGCTGGGACCATAGATGAAGGTGAACTGCATTAGGCATCTGTTTTCCATTGCAACCAAGCTGTTTTGGAATCACTTACATTTTTTGCAGGAGCATCCCCTTCAATGGGAATTTCTATGCCAGAGTAGCAGATGAGGCAGTCCACCACTCTGCCCTCCCCCTTCTTTTTTTTTTTTTTTTTTTATTTTTGCAGTACCCACAAATATTACCATATAATCCCAATAAACTTTTTTTTATGGCA
>VZTR01025582.1:663545-673676 GCA_013400775.1 Chaetops frenatus
TTTTTTTTTTTTTTTTTTAATTTTGCAGTACACACAAATATTAACATATCATCCCGATAAAGCTTTGTTTACTGGCACAGTGCCAGCCCCTCTGCAGTGCCTCCTGCTTGGCAGCCTAATCTCCTGAAGTTCGAGGGATACAGTCCAAATCTCTTAGCAACATTAAATCTCATTCAATTAACTTTGTTGGGGGACAAAATCATTTTGTTACCACTGCTTGCCAGTCTGCCACATCCAGTCTGCCATCCAGCAGTTGGGCCGTGCAGCCTTTAGACATGGCAAGGAGGCACAGCCCACTCCAGCACAGCAGCTCTGGCTGGATTGGCCACCCCGAGCTGCAAAGCAACCCACGAGCCAGAAATCCCTCAGAAAGGCCCACGGTGGCAACAGATCCAAGCTACTGCTTGGGTTTGGATGGCTTCTATTGATGCCACCTGTGGTCTGCATCCAGCAGAGGCTCCTGCTCCAAGCATCACTGCTCCCCTTGGGATTCACCTGCCACCCCTGGCTTGAGAGACGCTGGGGCAGCAGCCACCAAAGAGATGTCCCAACACAGCATGGCCCTGCACTGGAGCTGGCAAGTGCCACACACTAAGTGTATGAATGTATATCTCCTGGCACTGCTCTGTGAATAAAAGACAAAGATACAGCCTCCAAGGGATGTTCTTTTGCACCGTTAAAAAGCAGAGAAATGTATGAGGATGTCTTCTAAGTCCCCAGAGAAGAAGAAAAGGAACTACTAATCTCAACTAGAAGATGCTGGGTGCTGTACCCTCTGGGGAATGGTGGGTTAACATCATAGGCCTCTCCTATGTGTGATTTTATACAGTATTTATGCCTAACTGCAACACATGAATCTTTAATTACAAATCTAAGGCATTAAAGGGAAATTAGCTTAGTTCAAATTAATTTTCTTTCCAGAACTAGTCAAAACCAACCAAAAACGCAATAATTTGATTCCACCACACAGCAGGTGGCATTATATCCTTCATTAAATCATACAGATATGACTAATATTAATCTTCATTTGTACCACTATGCATCAAATTCGGTATCCATCACACCATCCTTAGCATACTAATTATTTTTAAATGTATTTCATTAATGTCTGAAGACATTAAGTAAAAGCAGTGAATAGGACCTGGATGGGAATTAACCCCTCTCCCACCTCCCCTCCAGTCAGTAGATCCCACCATTTCTCTCAAAGGTCTGCACTAATATTAGAACATTAAGGAAAACATATAGAAAATCTACATTTATTTTTCCTTCTATAACTGACTTCCAATAAATCTTGCAAATAAATTGCTGTATTGGGGCAGAGGGTTCCATTATCTTTGTCTCTTTTAACATTGGAAAGAGTCATTCTGAAACCAGATGGTAATTTTTAATTCATAGGCAGCAAAATGGATGTCCATGCCTTTATAAAGGTGTACACCTTTATCTCTTACTCTCTTTGTGTGTCCTCTCCCACCTTTTCCAAGCTTTCCCCTAAACTGCCACCCATTTATAGAAAAGCTAAATCCTATCCTGTCTGCTCAGTCCTGGATAAAACACAGTTGTTGGCAGAATTACGTTAAATTTCATTTGTGTCTTGTAATGTAAATGCACCTAGAGATTCAAGCAATAGGCACATTGTTTTTATAAATCAAATTTTACATACACTATCTTTTTTTCCTCCAGACACTCTCAAGGTGCAGGAAAATCAGTATTTTACAGGGAGTATATGAGTTGAGTTTAACCATCTCTGTTGAAAAATGTCACCATAAATTTGTCGCTGATCTAGGGTGACATTTAAGGTGGCTACTGTAACAAAATATTTTTCACTGAGAAAGCTGACTTTTTGGGATTTTCAAGATCAGAAAAAAACATTTCCCTTTAGTTGCAGTAAATACACACAGCCTAACCTGTAATTTACCATGTTATCCAGGAGCTAGCTTTGCAAATCCAGCTTTCCAAAACTTAGAGAAGCTATTACTAGCACGGCCTAGCAGCAAAACAAAATCCTGGAGCTAACCCAGCATGCAGGGAGAATCTGTGTGCTGAGGACCTGAGGGCAGGTGTCTTACCAAGAAAATGATACAAACTCTTGGCTGAGCCCCAGTAGGATAAAATTCCAAATTGTTTCTGTAGCACTGCTTTCATATTTCTGAGAGTGGTATAGATGCACTTTTCTGTGAAAGCAGGAAAATTCCTACTGCCACTGCTAAAATCCAGGTCAATCTTATAAATATTTACCTCAACCTGCAGCAAGCCCAGCTAAGCCTTCCTCCTGGTGTCAGCAACAGGGTGAATGGTGTGCAGCATGGCCAAGGCAGTGGGTTTAGACTCCAGGGATCTGGCTGTGCCATGAGTCCCTTGCATGGGGTTGCCAAAAATCCCAGGAGCCTCAGTGTTGGCACTGATTTTTATGAATGCTTGGCCACAGCCAAAGCCATTGGAGACCTCGTGTCCAGTTTTCTCAATCTCTGGTTTCCCACCAATAAATTGGGATAACCATAGGTGTTGATGCTTTGAGTGTGCTGTGAAGCTTATGAAGTTAATATTGTAAATTCCTTAAGACCCTGGTTTAGACAGAGTTACAGAAGGATTATTATTTTTAAGCCTGCATAGCGAAGACCAGTAAACTGATAACATTCACTTTCAGAAAATAGATTTTTATCTTCTCACATTAAACCTGACCAGGGTAAAACTTGCTTCTGTCCTCCTGCTGTTGAAATATGTTGCCATAAGTGTTTAGTGTAACATTTGACCTGTTTCTCTTGAATCTTCCTAGATTACGGTCAGGTTATTTGCACTTCAATAGTTCAGGGACTATACTGCAATTTCTGGGGCTGGAAAGTAGCTCAGCTGTAAAAACCTGCTGGAGGCTGTAAAATGGCATAAAGAGGCTAAGCCAGGGAATAGTTTTAAAGACAGTTTTGGAGGGAGAAAATTATTATACTTGAGTCCTTCCCCTCTCCTCCCCTTTTGGTTGTGAGCCTAAAAAATTACGGAGATCTTCAAGGCTGTCTTTCCAAAACTGCTTAAAGACAAAACTACAGCAAGCATTTGCCAGCTTTCTGACTCAACAGGTAAAGCAGACTCATCAGTGCAAAGTTAAATGGCCTGATCCATAATGTACTGGGACTATATTGGTTGTGTATGTTCAGAAAGGGACAGGGAGGAAGAGATGTGTGAGGACTGTAAGCCTTAAGCACCAGCTCTGCCATGAGAACAGGGGAACCTATAGCAACCAAGGGCTGTGTGCTCTTCCATCACCATACAGACCTTGGCACAGCAGACCCACTGTGGTCCCCTAGATAACACCATCATATAGAACTGCCCACAAAGTCTTAACACTTGAAAGTCTACTACTGTGAAAGTCTAATACTTCTCAGCATAGTGTGCCACTTGGAACCACATCATTTTCCCCAGCTTCCCTCCTCCCCCTCTCAAAACACCTCTCAGGTAATTTAATTTAATAGTCATGTATTGGTTAAATCCTCATAAAAAAACATGAAATAAAATGGAGAAACTAGGCTGCCTGTGAACTTTCCAGGTCTCCAGAGAGCTGTCAAATTGTATCACCAGTCTCTCTAGAATTGCCAAATATTCGCATCAATTCTGTTTGCACCATCAGTCTAAAGATGCTGAATTCTACTCTAAGGGACGGATAAAGACACATTCTGAAACACATTCTACAGTAGAGATAAATATACAAGCTGTCTTGGTGAATTAGTTACATGTGCAAATAGCTTCCTGAAGAGCAGGCTCAGTTTGACGGTTAAAATCTGATCCAAAATCAGCAGGAGTCACAAAAGAAAAAAAAAATCCCCTACTTTGAACCAGGGGCTCTGAAACCAGGTCTTTGGTTAATTGGAAATGGATAACATTGGATATGACACCTGCTGAGCAGTCTTTGGTCACTAATCCACTCCAGTTGTCCACAAAGGCTTGGACGGTGTCACCCTTCACGCCAGGCTCAGCAGGGAGGTGAGAGATGAATGCCTCAGAAAGTCAAACCACTCACCCCAGCGCTGTTATCTGCTGGATGGGGTCGGGGCAAAGCCACGGCGGGGAGCACCCGTGAAGTATGCATTGCCACTGGCCATGCAGCACCTGCCTCCAAATAGGAAAAAGAGAGCTTGGTCTCCAGCACTGTGGATAAACAAGGAGGAAAAAAAAACCAAANAAAAAAAAAAAAAAAAAAAAAAAACCCCCCCCCAAAAAAAAAAAAAAAAAAAAAAAAAAAAAAAAAAAAAAAAAAAAAAAAAAAAAACAAACAAACAAACAAACAAAAACACCAAAAAACCCCACAAAACAAAACAAAACAAAACAAACAAAAAACCCAAAACAAAACAAAAACCAAAACAAACAAACAAACAAACAAAAGCAAAACAAAAACCAAAAAAAACCCAACAAACGAAAAAATAAACAAAAAAAAACAAAACAAAAATTCTTAAAAATTCTAAGAATTTCTACTGAAATAGTGCCATAAACTGATGGGAAAGACTTCTCAAAGAGCGTAATTTTCCCTATGGAAACAAATAGATGATTTCTCAAGTGAATGCCCCCTGCAAGTCCTAGCACTGAAGTCCTGCAAAAAGCTCCAGAGAGGGATTTAGTCTGGCTTTTAGGCCAGGATAAATCCCACTGGCTTGTAGCTGAGATACCACTTTTATTAATACAGAAGTTGTTTTTTTTATTCCTTCTGCCAAAGCAACCTGGCCTGCCTGGTCCCGCAGTGAGGTCATAACTCAGGGCTGATCACATCACAGCACGTTGCCATGGCAATGCTTGAACTGTCACAAAGGATGTGCGCTGTGATTTCACAGCAGATGGGCTGTGAGGGAGGAAGCCCTCATTTAAATTTTAAAAATTGCTTTAGTAATTAGCAAGAGCAATAGAAAAAAAAAAAACATTGAAAAGAGAAGAAAAATTCCCGAACTGTCACTCTCAGCCAGGGTTCTAGGATTCACGTGGGATCTGCAGGCCATCCACAAGAAAGGCCAAGTTCACTGAGCTTGTCAGGTCACTGATAGGTACAAAAAAGTCTGGAGCCTGCTTGGCTACAGGAGGCCCAGGGCAGCAGTGGGCGAGCAAAGTCCCCTGGCCCATCAGTGCATTTCAAAGCCAGTCGCCCTTCACAGGGACCTGATAGAAATGGCAGAGGGCAGGCAGAGGCTGCCAAAGGCTTTATTAAAACACTAACTGCCTGACACAAGGGAAGGTACAGTGGCCTGACTTCAGAAGGTTTTAGCAAGGAGCTGGTTCAGTTATTTCCATGGTCCTTCTTAATAAAGCACAAAGACCACAGAATCACACAGATGTGCTTGCATCCCTTCAGGGACAAGACAGAGTTTCACTCCTCAAAGGTAAGAGGGAAACACCTTGGCTCCCTAAGTTTCACAGCCCAGCAGCACTGACCCAGAGCAGCCTACACTTGCCTTGTCCTGCATCCTCAGCAACTCTCACAGAATGATAACCCATTCCCATCTCTCGCCCTGGCACTTGGGAACTGAGATCAACAGTAAGTAATAGAGGCAGAGCAGATGGTGTCGAGCTTTCCAGATAGCCATGGTGCAGCCCTGCTCCCTCCTCGGGTTTCTCCATCCCTGGCAGAGATGACCTTGAGGAAGCAAAGCCTCGGGTCCCCACCCATGGCCACCACAGCTCACTGCAGAGACGCCGATGTCCCCCGGCTCGCCACAGAAACTCTCTTCCACATGGCAGCAGCTCAGCAACCTCAAGGCAGAATTAAATCTCTCTCCTTTCCGCTGCAGCAGGCAAAGCACGTGGGGTTTCAGGGACCTTGGGCTGAGTCCTCATATTTAATGAGGAGAGCAGACTTCAATGCAGCTTGTTCCTTGTTCATTCAGTGACTAACTGTTGATCTCTCTAAGAATAAGCCAGATGGTTCCCGTGATAAGTGATCAGCTCTCCTGGAGTTTTTGAAACAGAAAAAGACAGATGCCTGCGTGCCTCTTGCCAGGACCCATCTTAAGCTCAGGCAATGAGTGCAAATGCTTAGGGAGGTTGTGTTCTGGGGATTCTCTCCATCCAGGCTTAGCAACTAATCTTCCCCACCAGCCCTTCATCCAGGAGGGGAGGCATCTTGCCTTCTGACAGCTTCCCCCAGTTTAAGGGCACTACAAATCATACAATCAGTCCTTATAATTGGATCGGACTTTGATATTGTTTTCCTTCTCTGTGCATTTATATTAACATCTCATTTTGCAGACAGCACATCTGATCAACACTTACTACTTCAGCTTGTATTTGCACATCCTGGTGATTGAGAACACTGATAGGAACGACAAAGCATTTTAGCAAAGGGGAAAGCTTGCTTTGGGAAGCTGTTTTGCTAGGGTGGGAAAAAAATCCCACCAGGCTAAAGAACTTTTTTCCTCAGCCATTGATGTGCACACCACCAGTCAAGCACCACTTTCTGCCCTCAGCACAGAGATCAAGGTCTCCACAAGAGAGGAGAAAATGGTAGCAGTGTTCATCTGTTGACTTCCTTTTGATTTCTTTTTACCTTAATTTCTCCTTCTGATTGTATAAGAACCCTGATTCCACTACTGAGCTGGCATTAAAACCAGAGAGCCAGCAAATCGCTATATCCATGAAAGGTTAGATGAATGGGATGGAAGACGAGATAGGAGCAAGGTGGCTGAGCTTGGTTCTTCCCAAAACCAGCTCCAAGGCAGTAGCTTGGCCCACCAGTCAAGGACTGGTTCATCTGCCCTGGGAGAAGCAAAGCCTACCCTTTTGCTGCTATGTCTTGTAGGCAAAACTCCACTGGATCTCAGAGTTAGGCCAGCATAAAAATGAGAAACATGTAGCCATGCACTCAACAGAAAACACTTCTTTTATTTGCATGCCTCTGTTGGGGCTCTTAAAGGATGCACATTCCCTTTTAGGATATTTATGCAGTTATTTTCAGAGCAAAAGTCGGAGCTGCACCTCCAAGACAGGGAATTAGACATGTAATGCTGACTCAGCCTTCAATTTCATGGGATTAAACAGTCAGAAAGAAACCATTAAGCTGAAGAAGACTGAAATGTATGTGACAATACATACGTCAGACTCTCATATCCACACCATAAGAAAAATACATATCAGAACACAGTTCAGTATGTCTGACCAAGGCATTATTTCACAGACGAGACTGCAACTTCATTTGAGGACTTTATGGAGCAGATGTCACTTTAAATCCAGAGACAGTGCACAGAAGGAACAGAGAGGGCACTAGATTTAAAGCAAGCAAGTACTCTGCCCTCACTTTGCTGGGAAATTGTGCATGCACGTTCACTGTGCTTTGTAATCAGTGTGGCTTTCATTGTGCTATTAATTAAAAAGAGAGGCCTTATGCAAAAGAAATTTAAAATTGCAAATTTCCTTTTGCATATTCTGCAAAAGCAATTTCCATTTTGCTACGTTACCCCGCATCATGTTAACGTTAGGTTTTTATAAATGAATTACATACTGAGACTTAGTAAGAGTATTCGAATTGCATTCATCACTGATAATTTTTTATTGCATGACGTCCCAAGGAATCAAGGTTTTTGTAACTATAAACTCTAATCTTAAACACCGTTCTCCTATCCCTCAGTAAACCTTTGATCGTTTCACTTAACTTCAATTTGACAGAATCAGAGCTAACTGACCAACTACAAGTTTCCTAAAAGACAGCATCTGGGTAGAGATGCCACACAGCCTGTTTGTCCCACTGCTCAAAATTCTGAGGAGGAATTTGATGACCAAGTCAAAAAACATTCACAAAACCAATCTCTGTGCACTATATTTTGTACCTCCGTGTGGGAAAATGCCAACTCAAACACAACCAGGTATTCTTAGATTACACAGTGTGAGCAGCTCCTCTAGCAGTAACATTGAATACACAGCTGCTCTAAAAGTTGTCCTTAGTTTACTCATTTGGGATGGTAATAACAATTGCTCCAATTTTAAACCCACATCCTCTTCACCTTAAATATAGTGAATTATGCCGCATTTTTAATGACTTTCCAACTCCTGATCTGTGTGGCAATACCCACGATTCTGGGGAAGGCGGCTAAGCCTCACTGTGGGCCTTACTTGGTGCAGAGATCACTTTGGCCTCAGGTTAGAACTGCCTTTGTTACAACCCGGGCTTAAGGTCTGAGATCCCGCACCCGGCTCCCACTGGCAGCCTTTTTTTGCACTTGAAAGGCAGTATTAGCTGCCATATCACCTAATCGGTCAAAGAGCCTTCTGCATTTGGAAATGCAAAAAAAAGCTAAACAGGCCTTAAAGTACGTGTCAATTAGGACAACAGCAAGCAGATGATTTTCCACCTGCTTTTCCATTGATCTGCCCTTTCAAGAACATTTTATACTCGTAAGTATAGCAGTTTTATTAAAACACTTAGGTTTGCCTCTTTTTCCAGATCGTAGAAAAGGAATTTAAGAATTTAGGACAGTGAAAAAAAAAAGTGTATCCTGGGGAAAAATCTTTTGCACCCTGAAATAACTTTTTTTTTTGTACCCGAGTATTCAAAAATCAGAAACATTTTCAGGGCTGAACAGCTGCTGAAGAGTTAAAAAAGATTAAAGTTAAAAAGAAATTTCCATTTTAAAAAGGTATCAAAACCACCAACATCTTGAGGGACAAACATCAGAGTTTGATGAGCATCAATGAGCTTTAAGGGGCATCTTCTGTGCCCCCAACAAGTGCAGGGAGGTTGCCCAAGCTCGTCCCTGCCTAACAGCTTCCATCTGGAAAGAAAAGTTAGCAGAAACTCGGGGCTGGTGGCAGCAAGGAAAGAATCCATCCTGTTATCAAATACTTACAAAGAGAGACTATACTCAGCCAGGCAGTTAAAAACACGCCTACTCAGATAAGGGTATCCCTGCAAAGAAATCTCTTGACACTGCTTTGACATATTTACGTTCTTCTGTGATTATTCAGTTGCAATAACTTAGAGCTCCTCGTCTGACACTCAAACACGAGCCAGTTCCCAGTCCCCAGCCCTACACGGGGAAGGGAAACAAAACCATGCCCAGCAAAGTTACTCAGCTGGATTAAGGGCTGCAGCCCGGCCGCCCCGCTGGTGACATGGGCCAGGGTGAGAGCCGAAGCAAGCTGAGATTTAAAGCCTGTAGAGCGCTAGGTATACTACTAAAAGATTAATCTAATGCGATCTAATCAAAGATACCGCATCTAGATAGCACACCCCTGAAGTTACAGTGAGATTATGCTACTCTTAAGTCTTATTAGCCTGGACTTGTTGGAAGATCTGCTATCTAGTAGCAAGATACAATCGGTAAATTATTTCTTTTAATTAATTCATTGAAGTAAACAGAAAATAGCTTGGGTCCTATCTGTCTACATCTCTTTGGAAGAAAGGCAAAGAGTTCAATGACAGTTTTAAATTGGGGAAAGGATTCCTGCGTTTCAGCAGAGGAGCAGAGATTGCAGTAGCATCCCTTAGAAATACACACCACCTTCTTCAAATCAGCAAACAACCACCGCCTGAAGCCCACCCAAAAGACTGTGGCTTGGAAAACCTCTATCACAAGCCGAAGAAGAAGTGCCGCCCACCTCCCCAGGTAATCTGCCCCGCTTCCGAGGGGCAGTCTCACGGCAACGGCCTCATCCAGACCCTCAGGATCCCGTCGCCGTGCCTACAGCAGGGGTCTGCCCCCGCCGTCTCTATAGCAGGGATGCGATGCAGAAATGGTGGTCCCGTCCCCACGTCCTAGAACGAGGGTCCAGCAGCTGCCATCCCCACACGGGGAGGTCCGGCCCACGTGGTACTGGTCCGAGGGTCCTCACTCCCAGTCCCGCTACCAAGGGTCCATGTCCCCCTCGGAGTCGCCGCCGCTCGCACCGCCCGGGGCCGGGGCGTGGAGAGGGGTCCCCCGCTGCGAGCCCCGGCTCCACCTGGACGATCGGGAAGGTCGGCGTGGTTCCGCCCCTGGAGCAGGACGGGGAGCGCGGCGATGCCAGCGGCGGGGCAGGGCACGGGCCGGCGGTGCCACCAGAGGGGCAGCGGAGCGCCCGGCGGAGCCCACGCTCGGGGCAGGGGGCGGGGGGTGCGTGGAGAATTGGTGGGGCTGAGCCGCGGGAGGCGCGGCGGGGCCGGGCGGGCGATGGGGGGGGCGCGGCCCC
>VZTR01025582.1:674602-690390 GCA_013400775.1 Chaetops frenatus
TGGGGAATTTTGGGAAATTGGGGGGTTTGCGCTTTTTATTTCCTTTTTTTTTTTTTTTTTTTTTTTTTTTTTTAATGAGGGGTGACTTTTCCGTTTGTTTTAGCCAGTTTCAAAAGACATCACAGAACTGTCTCCTTTTTTATTCCCCCTTTTCTCTCTCTTTTACTCTGGGATGAAGGCAGCAGGGAAGGATGCTGATTTCCTCCCCCTCCCCCCTNTTTTGGGGTATCCATATTCCCAGCTCTTTCCTAAGCACTTTTGTTCGTTCAGAGCCTGGGAATCCCTCCTGAGGGAGACGGCCGGGGGGGGGCGGGGCATGGCTCTGATTTCCTCGCCCCTTGGCTGCCCAGGCACCTCTCCGACGCCGCTCCCCATCCTCTCTTGGGGCAGGTGCTCCTTGGGAACCCTGTGAACTTGCGAGGGTCCTGCCGTGCAGGGGAACGCAGCAAAAGTTTTGCATTGGAAAGTGGAGAGCAAAACGGAAGAAAACATCCAAAGAAGTAGGAATGGGAGGGAAGAGGAGGACTCTTGGCTGGGTGGGAAGGGGATCTGGTGGTCAGGATTGCTGGGCATCGGCAGCTCCGGCCCGCCGGCCCCGCAGCAGCAGCGCGGGGAGCAGCGGGTGACAGGGGCTCACTGTACAGTGCCTTGGGAAGCTGCACGTCTGGCAGCACAGGGCATCTTCTGCAGCAACAGCAGGGTCACAGCACAAGGCTGTCAGTGAGGTGGCTTTGGTTTTTTAAACTACAGATTAAACTTTGTGCAAGATTTGTACCTCCTGGCCAGGGCTGCGGTGGTCGTGCAGGCACAGATGTGACTAGAGGAGGTCTGATGTCTCTAGCAGAAACCTTGTGCATGCAGCCTTACTGGGAAATGGCATGTGAATTACGAGTGGTGTATGCTGCCTTGGTTTTATTAGACCCATAGATGAGTAATATTATTGTTTAAGAGGTATCTGTGACTGAAGTGCTTTGCCAGGGTAATATATTCTTTCTGTCCTGGTGAAGGCTTTCTAATATAGGAGTGGCATAAGTATGTTGTATTAACTCAGCAGCTCTTTGAAACAATTGTAAATTGATCTCTGGATTAGGGAAAGCAAGGTACTGGCCAGCAATTGGGAAGAATATAAATGCTAAGAATTGGCTGGTCCTTATTTTACTTTGTCCCTGGATGCTTGTTTATCCCCTCAGGCTTCTACAGAAAGCAATGGCCAAGAGCTCTCACAGGTTTGTCCTCTGTTCTTGATAAACTCAGTGCCAGAAAGCATTGATAGGTGTGTATAGCTCAGTAATCAGCCCAAAGACCTTGTGGATTACTCACCTTTGTAAAATGACATTTTTCCTGCCTGTCCACCCCAAGAGTTCACCTGTCAAGAGTTTTGTCACACAGGACATTTCCTGATGTCAGTGTTTGAAAGTAGTACACTCCTTCCAGTTGCTTTCTCTCAAAGTACCACTTGTTTTTTTCCTTTTTACTCTAGTTACAATCAGCAATTTCTAGGCAGTGTCTGTAAAATGAATAATCCATTATATGAAACAGCCCAAATTTGTAGTGTCACATTTGGGTTTTGTCTTGTGGGGAGGGGAAAGTTTTATTGTGTTTTTATTAAAAGTCAAAAAAAGCTGACATTAAATATAGTAATGTCACTGGCTTCTGTTTGCATTTTCAAACCAGTTTCAAACTGCTCCAGGCTGGAATAAGAACACAGCAGGTTTTGCTCATCCTCGTAAAAGACAGATTTTAATGCCAGACATGACATCACTGTATTTGCATGTGTGACATCTTTAGGTTTTATTCCTTTTTGTTTTGCCCTAACTTGGATGATCCTCAGAAATACTATTTGGAGTCTCTTCTGGTTGGGATGTTTTGATCCATGTCTAAATTATTTTTCTTTGTGTCCACTTAAGGAATGGAAACATCCACTGAAAATAAATTGAAAGAGTATTTTAATTAGGATTTGTTCAGAAACATGCCTTGTCACAACTGAATTCCTTGAGATTTCAGCATGCCTGTCAAGTAAAGCTGCGTTTACATTTTGCATGGAGTGTAATTGTAGTTTGACTTTCTTTCAAGTGTGAGGGTAATTCAGCAAGTGTATTCTTTCCCTAAAAGTTGCTGCACATGATGGTATTTGTTCATACTGAAAGTAAGTAATAAACAAAAGTTGGCATTAATATAATCTATAAAGGCTTTCACTTAAAGCCATTAAAATAATTGCTGCTCTTCTGTCAAGGTGTGTTTACATGTGTCACATCAGCTGGAACTAATATTTGTGGTTAGTTTTTTTTACCAAGGATTCAAAAATAGATCTGAAATTTATGGGATGTAATGATATAATTCAGGGTAACAGTAAGTTGGGTTTTTTTCGGAAAAGCTGAAAGAGCTGTTGATTTCCAGAATGATTTAAATACTTTTCATATGGGGTAATATTTGAGAGTTTGGTTTGTGAAGGTGTAGCAAAATGGAAATAAAATTAAGTTGGGTGCTTGGAAGATTAAGTAAAGAGCATTCAATTCCAGCCTTGCCTTCCAGAGACAGATCAGAAATCACCAAGCCAGCCCCGTCCCCAAAACCACCAGGCTATTGCAAGGCAGAAGGGTTGGTTGTTTGGTTGTTTTGTTTTTAAAAATTAGCACTTGGGGTTGTTGCAAAAATGTTGTGAGTTTGAAAATAAGACAGTGCATTTGGCAAGCTTTTTCCAGAACCGTGAGACCGCAAACCAGTTTTTAAAGTGAAAACTGAATTTTCCATAAGCTGAGTTTTATGTAGAATGACCAGTACTGTGAGTCTGCTGGTAAAACTGAGGGAGAGGTGTGGAGTGATTTTGTGTATTAAGCACTGCAGAAGGCTCAGATGGCTGGGTTTTGTTAGTGAGCAGAGAGAAAACAGCACAGGCAAGGAGAGAAGGTTTAGGTGTTGGCAACAAGGAGGGGGCTTAAAAAAAGTCATCCTGGGAGATTCTGGTAGCTGAGGGGGTGGATTATGGTGTGACATATCCTTGAATTCATGGGTGAGACTGCATGTGCTTGGCCTGCAGTGGGCTGTTCCCCAAGCAGGGCTGGTGGTGGGAAGGCTCATGGCAGTGCTTGACAGAGGGGAGCATTTGCCTTCCTAAGGGGTGTCAGGGGAGGAAGGGTTGGGGAGCAAATGGGGTAGAAGGTCATCTGGAACACCTGCCTGGTTAGAAGTTGCACATCAGTGGTGGAGGGGGTGATCCTGCAGCGAGGTTTGACAACCTTTTGCGAATTGGTTGGGAGCGCCGGCACGTGCTGGGTGCTGAAAGCAGGGAATTCAGCTTTGCTCTGGGAACAAGCCTCCCCAACAACATCTGCAGTTTGTATCTTCTCCAGTTCTTGTCCAGCGGGGACCTTATCTGAAAAACTGGAGGCTGCTCACCACTTGCTTGCCTCTCAAATGGACTATTACAGGCTTACTGGGAGGAATTTGCAGATCTCCACAACTCCCACCCACACAGACTACAGGTTCAACAGGACCATGGTCCAGGCTCACCCTTGGATTCAGTCAAAAGCTGTGAAATCGTGTAGGTCTCTGTGCCATGCTGCCTTTGTCTGGGACTGCCCAGCCTGAGGGTTGAAAGGGACCTTTACATTTTTTTCCTTATGTCCCATCTAAACCTACACTCTTTCAGTTTAAAACCATTGCACCTTGTCCCGTCATTACAGACTTTGGTAAAAAGCGAAACTGTGTATGTTTAATATCTCATTAGGGAGGATACCAAGTGCTTTGGTCTGGCCAGCATCCCACGAGCACATCAAGAACCTTCTTCTTGGGTGAATGTGCTGATGGTGGATTTACCATCCCAACCCTGTCTCACTACGTGACACTGGCAAAAATGTCCCTTTGCTGGTGTAACAGCCCTTTTGCTCATGGGTTTTGCCAGCACAGCTGCTGCAGTGACGTGTCCTGCCCTGGGCTGATACAGCACATGGTAAGCATTGTTGGTACAGAGCTGTTGTGAGATGTGCCCATGCAGACATGCTGCTGTCATGTGCTTGTTCAGCTCTTGGTCCCTGCACCTCAACCCTCTGCTCTGGGAAACCTTTGTTACTCCTGGAGTTAAGCCCCAGTTAAGTGCAGCCCCTCCTGCAGGTACAGGCAGTGAAAGCTCTGGATCACAGGCATGGGCACATCCTGGCAAACTCAAATGTCTCTGCAAATCACAGAGTTTCCTCAAGCCCGGTATTATCTTCCCACAGAGTATTTCAGTTCACTTGGTAAACTCAGCCATAGCTTGAAGTTCATCTTCTTCCCTGGAAAAATGTTGCAAGATGAAAAGCAAAGTTACTTGCCTTGTGTTACTCCACTTAGCAAACCCTTAGCTTTGGCTTTGCAGAGAAACAGCCCTCTGCTTCTCTGCCTCCTTTCTTCAGTGAGGTGTGGAGATAAAAACCTTTACTGTTAGCTTTTAACCCATAGCATTTTGATGCTGTGATTTGCGGTGTGTTCCCAGTTGGCACTGGCGGAGGGAACAATTAATTCCATTTGAGCAGTGGGTTGGGTGGGAGCGGAACGTCTTGCACTGCTCTTCATTTATTTATTGAGCCTATTAGAGGCCCGAAATCTTGGGTTTTCCTTCCCTTTTTCCCCCCTCCTATTCTTCCTGTCCTGACCTTATTTCCCCTTTAAATACTAAGTTTTTTTTTAAACTTGCAACTTCAAATTACCTGTTTATTTTGGTTTCTCTTTTGTAGTTGATTGTATGTTGTTCCCACAATTTTTAATAAGTGTTAAAACTGCATATTTCATTCACTGGAGCTTAAAACAAACAAACAAAAATCTCAGCCAACAAACAAATGGAGAGAGATTTTCTTGCTTCTTTTGAGTCAGTGACCATAACTAAGGAAACCTCAGGTTCGGTGTTACTTAACCTCTTGTCCAGTCTGATGAGTGGAGGAAGAATTCCTGTGAGCAAGACTGTATAGGGAAGAATGTGATTTGTTTCTTTTAGAGCATAATCATGTTATTTGAGGTTTGTTTGGGTGTTTTTAAATACTACCCAAAAAAAGCAGGTTCTGAGTTGCTGCTGAAGACACCTCAGAGGGATTTAATAAAATACCTGTATGTCTCAAGTACTCTGTGCAACTTCCCCTGCCTCTGATGTGTGTGTTCCCTTTTCTCACTCTGAGTTCTGGACATTTATTTTTTACATTTTTCAACCTAATTTCATGCTTATTAGTTTCAGTTACTTTATGTTGCACTTCAGTTAGATAGCAGGAGTGGGAAAATACTTGTTCTTTTCCTTAAATCTTACTAGCAAGATGAAAATCCAGGAGGATACCAGTTGGAAGCAGTAAAGTTTTGTAGAGTTTCAAAGTGAGCCGGGGTGGTGGCCTGGGAAGTGGTTCAGGGATGGTTTTGCCTCCTCTCATGCCAGTGAAAGCCAGTACAAAGCAGACAGCAGCAGCATCTCCAGGCTTTGCTGCCGGGCTGGCAGAGCACTGCTGATTCACTTTCACACAAAATGAAGGAAAGTCCTGATGGTTCTGGCCTCAAGTGTTTCTGGGGATATGCCTGCCCCACCCTCTTCCTACCGCCCACCTCAAAAGCAAATATGTCTTGTTGAGGGGTTTTTTTTTCCAGCATCCTCTTGAGCACAAACTGTCAGGCACCACAGGGAGTTTTTCCTTGCCTTTTGTCTCTCCAGAAACTGATTTATTTAAATGATATGCTGGGAGCACACTGCTGTTAAAGGCTTTGGTGCTTGATGTCTTCCAGGATTTGGTTCAGCTTTCTTGAAAACTGGAAGATGGGGTTATCCCAAAGAATCACAGTTTCCCTGAAGCTGTTTTTTTCTGCATTTTTCCAAAGACATTCCCCTTCCTGGTCTTCTATAAAGAGTGTTGTTTATTTCCATGTGATTGAAAGGCGAATAAGTTGTTTGAATGCTCAGCTCCCTCCCGGGGAGAGCACTTGGCTGTCTGGCTGGAAGACCACATGACTGTCACTGCTCCCACCCGTGGGACCAGTGCACCAGTGTCCTCCTTTTGCTCAGCCTAAGGTAGTAACAGAGTCCTTTATCACTCATGTATTTACTATCTGACATCCCCATGTCCTCTCTTGCAGCCTGTCACCATTATGACGCTGCTTTTCATTACTATCAAGTGATATTCAGTACCAGGAGTCATGACCTTGCAGTTGCAGATTTTTGGGATCTGTTTCTTTTGTCTCAGGGCTCTGCATCCCTGTTGGTTTTGTTTTTGAGAGACAGCCGCCCTTTACCTGGGCTTTAACCTAAGGCACAGGTCTTCCCAACCTGTGCTCCAGTACAGGTATCTTGCCAGGAAGCTGTCAGCTCCACTCTGTGACCATTTTGAGGGCTAGGTTTAGTTTTCTTTGAGAAGCAAGCTGAAAAAGCTGGCTGATGATGTCAAAAAAGCTTCACATGGGGTTTTCAAACCAGGGAAAGTGCTGGGGTTGCTGTGTGGAAGAGTTGGCAAACGCATCGGTCCCCAGCACGCCCATGCCAGGCTGCCGAGGACAGGGGCTCGTGGCCACTGAGGACCTGCAGGATTTTGCCCAACTATGGCTGGTAGGAAGTTTCCAGGTGCAAATGGTGATGAGTAGATTCAGAGTAAAGTGCTGCCTGAAGAAGCCTCCACTGCCCACTGCCTGTCCGGGATTCTTCAGCATAAGAGTGGAGTCGGCTCCACGTGTTCTAAAACAATTGGAGTGACAAGAAAGAATGACGTGTTTGGAGGGAACTGTTTTCTTAACTACTTTTAAATTGGCATCTCTCTTTAGAGTTAGAGCATCCTCACAATTTCACTATTGCTGAAATACTTTTCACAGGATGCCCCTCCTCTGTGTATGTGTTGGCATCTTGTCTGTGTGCCCTGGTGATGCCAAGGGGGTGAGGTGGTTTGAGAAATACTGCTCAACGCAAACACAAGTTTCAAGATCCAGACTTAATCAGATAAAGGAAAAAAATCTTATCTCTGAAGGATTTTGCTTTCAACCCTAAATATACTTGAAGTGCCTTAGATTCTGTTTGTTTGTCCTGTTATGCTTGATCTTAGCCTTATCAACCCTATTTTTATGTGTTTACCCTCTGTGTGATGGTCCAGGAGAGCGTGCGAACACTCGGTATGTTTCCAAGTCAGGAGAGGAGTGTCACAATGTATTATTTATGGTGAAAAGAGCTTGTAAATACGAATGGTCTTAGCTCCAGCCCCATCTCTTCTCTAGCAGCAAATCAGAGCACTGAGTTGGTGGATTTAAAATTAATCTCCTGAAATCTGAACTCCTTTTTGTTTGCTCTGTTCTTACCTCTTAGTGAGCAGTGAATGGTCTTGTTCTCACCACAGAGTGCTCAAGGGGAGTGCTTTCAGCCTCAGAGTCTACCACTCTAGGGTGCAAGGGGTGAGCAGGCTCTGGACACCCTCTGACAGCTGGCTTCAATTCCATGCTGAGCCCTCTGCAACTCTTCCACAAAAATTCTGGGGGATTTAAATACAGTGTTCTTATAAATTTAAAAAAAAAAAAAAAAAGTCCACAAATCCCTGTCTTCACCCTGTGCCCAGTTTAGGAGAAAGATCATTGTTGAGCACATGGTTTGCATTTTTAATTTCTTTGTGGAACCCTCTTCCTTCACCTCTTCCCCTGCTAGTCTGTTCCCACCCTGACATTGTTTTGGAGGGCTCCATCCACATCCCAGCAGGGAGCTTGCTGTGGCAGGGTGCTCACAGGAGAGGGAGAGCACCTTTCCATCTGCAGGTAAATCGCTGCTGTGGTGCTTGATGGAGTGAGGGATCTGCTTTGAAATGTGCTATTGAATGGCAAGCACTCCGGGAAAAGTGTGTGAGGTACTTTGCAAGGAGATACTGGGTATTTACCACAAGCTGCATCCCAAAATTTGTGATGATGTAAATGGTATGCAGTACTGTATGGCAAAGGATTTGTGGCTGTTTCCAGGCTGCTTTACTTACAGATGGTAGCAGACAGCAGTAGGGATGGGAATTACCACCTGGGCTCTGCCATGCTTTTAGCTTTTAGATATGTTGTGTGGAGTAATGTGAGATGTAGTTTGATGCATTTTGAGTGCTGTATTTGCACAGGAAACCTGAATTCATACATGAGTTTCCTCTCTGTATTGATTTCTGCAGCCAAGGTTGGAATTTGATTGTATTTTTCAGTTATCTGCCTTGCACTCAAGGCATCCTTTCCTATTTGTCTCTCACTGGCACAAGCAGTAGGACTATTTATGCTGGTTCATGTTTTCATCTAACATGGTTTAGCTATTTTATTTTATTCTCTAGTCTGCCTGTATTTCATTAATCTCTGTATAGATAGGGGTTTTATTTGTTCCTTCTCTCTTGTCCTGATCTTTTTACTGAGTCTCAGGGTGGAGGCTGCTGCTGTGTGTTGCAAGGTCGCTGCTTGGTTTGTGTACCTAGGCCCTGCTGTAGCACCTTCCAGAAGAGTTCCCATGCTGAGCTTCTGGCACAGATTGGCTGGGAGACCCTTCTTCTGCTCAAATTTGTGATTGCTGGTCTGCACAGCAGCAGAAAAGGACTGTGATTTGCAACCCTTTATTATTGGTCTTTGCAGCCTACAGATACTCATTTTGGAACACTCTTCAACTTCTGCTGTGGCCACTTGGATTGTTTGGGGTTGCAGCTTGATAAATTTTTGGCAAGTGCATGAATGGCGCATGTCCCATTGCTGTCTTGTAAAATCACTAAAAGATAAGTTCTCAAAGGGTTGGAAACAGAAAATGTAACACACACTTAGCATTAAAAGTTTTGCAGTGTAGCTGGAGGAGAAGGTAAAATGTCAACTTTTTTCCTTCTCTTTAAAATGAAACAGGCAGCTAATAGGAAGTTGATTAAGAAACATTTGAGGTTGGGTAGGTTTTTTTGGTCATTAAAGATTTTTTTTACTTGTCTGCTGTTTTAAAATATCTGTTCTTAAATTATGTAAAATAGATGGTGTGAAAGTGAGGAACAGCCCGATCCACATCTGGATTTGGCAGGGTTCTTCCTATGTGATGTTTCATCCTTAATGTGATTTACATTATTTCAAGGTATTAAAGTCTTTAAATCAATGTTTATAACTTTAAGACACTCCCCACTCAAAGCATGAAGAAGCATTACATGCTATGGATTTCAAAAAGAGGCACTATACTTTCATTGCTAATTATGTACTTTATTATTAAGTCTGAGTAGTAATTTTTTTTCCAGAGCATATTTGGCAAATGATAGTTTTTAATAAAATTACAGAATAACATAATTACTTGAAATTCAACTTACTACATTTATTTTCTGTCTTAGCGCGGTAAGGATCTAGTAAGGTCGCCTTTGATCTGCATTGAAAGCAGCAGGCAGAATCATGTTTGAAGGTGAGAAAAGTCAAGGGCCAGTTTTGTTAAAAACCGGAGGATTATCCCAGTAGGTGCTGTAGGAAGCTCATTTTTTAGGTGAGAGTGGGGTGTTGATGGGGAAATTTTTGTCTCCTCAGTGAGAACCTGCAGATAGATTAGGCAAATCATAGTTAATTATTTAACAAAGGGCCCAGTGCTGCAGTTGCCTTTGACTCCTGCACTACTAAAACATCTCTGGTTTGGAGGGTGGAATTAAGGCTGTAGCTTTGAGATTAAGCTTTCCTTTTCCTTTTTCTCTTCCCTTTGAATGCAAGGCTCTTGACTGCCAGTCCTGAACGGCTGGAACAGATGAACTTTTGCACTCTATGCTAAGGACACTTATATAAAAGGGAGGTACTCAGATTGCATCCAAACCCCGCTCAGTTTGCTGTTGAAGAAGGTGGGTCTGTGCTGCCCCTATCCACCTGGGGGTCTTCAGGGAGCCTCTCTGCTGCCAATCCTTGTGTTTCGTGCAGACCCCTATTAGAAGAACACAGAAGAGTCTTAATCTGTGGCATGCCAGATGTGATGTGAGCTGAAATCCAGGAGACTGATTATTCCTAGGGCCAGCAGGACCAATGCAAACCATATTCGGTGTGTTTGATTTGTGGTGTTGAATCCCTGTGTGCACTGGGTCACAGTAAGCACTCTCCAGAGCACAGGTGGTGGGGGTCTCTCCACACCCTATCTGTTTTCATTAGACCAGTAGGAAGTTAACTGTGCTGGGATTGATAGACACACATACACATGAATGTGGAGGAAGATAGAAACAAACCTCTCAAATCCTTTAAAAAACAGTGATACTGGAAGGGATAAATGAAGGAAATTGAGTTTGGCAGTGTCCAAACTTTTACCTAATTCTTCTTGCCATGCCCTTTTGTTTTGCCCCTGCATGGGCTGCAGGGCTGCAGTTGCTCCCAGCAGCCTGGCCAGTGGTACCCTTCCTTGGTAAAGCTCCTGGCAACTACAGTTGCCAGAAGGTGACATGCTTTCCTATCTGCAAACAGACAGCCAGGAGATGTCAGTTCAGATAAAAAAGTGTAAGTACAGCAAAAATACCTTTTCACCACAGTCATCAACTTCTCACTGCATCTGAGGTTGAAATCACAGAAACTGTTCTTTGAAGTTGGCTGCCCAATTGTATTGTGAATTTGGCTTTCAAAGTGCAGCTTTGAACAAACGAGACCTTTAAAAGGCCTTAACCTCCAGTGTTTTTATTGGCATTTTTGCATATGTATGGCTATGGGGTGCATGCACACACCTGCACATAGGCATTGCATGGTCCTACCTGACTGTTTGGAACATTAGTCTTGTATTTAAGACTAGCAACGAGGCCTTTGCAGTCATACAGATGTGCCCAGAGCATCAGGACTCTTGGTTCAGACCACTTCCAGCTGCCTCCATCCCTGCTGGGTGACAGCAGTGGGGCAGAGAGTTGTGTGTGGTTCTGCTGGAAGTCCTGTGATCAGCTTCTGGGTCTTGCTGTGATGGGGAGAATTTGGCAGAAGGATCAAGCCATTCCTTCACATTATCACATTGTAGTGAATGGGTAAACACTACTGTTCCTGTCTTGCCTTTACCTCTGAGATCAGCTGCAGCTGCTTCATTAACTATTAATGGCCTGCTCATTAATGCTGTAAAAAGCTAGGACCAGTCTTGCAAATTTTCTGGACTCTTCCCTGAAATATTTATGACTTGCTCGCTGTACAAAAGGGCAAGAGCAACAGCAGAGAACATGCCTCCAAGTTTTGTTGAGCTTTATTAAAGAGCTCATGAATATGAAGAAGCTGGCAGCTTCTTTCTGGTTTTTGGCTTTCTGAGCTAGTGCTGCACATCTGGCTCTAGAGGTCGAGTGGGCTGGTGGTTTGCTGAAGCATCAGTGGCAGTCTCAGATGCTTTATTGATGATCTCTGGTTCCTGTAGTGCTTTCCTTTGCATCCTCTGATACAAGCACCAAGGTGTAATTGATACTTCCAGGGGAGGTTTTATTACTCTTGTTTAAGTAGTAGGGAAACTGAGGCACAAAAGCTGAACCATTTGCCTAGAGCAGGGCAATAGAAAGCCGTCGGGGGGTGGAAATGTTTTGCCCAAAACTGTAATGATACTTTTGATTGAAGTCTGGTTAGTGTGAAAGAGGGGACACTTGCTAAGCCTCATCTGAAGCCATTGCTCCAAGTCATTCCTGTCCCATTCCAAACAGAGCTCCTACATGATTGCAGAGAGGAGCATTGAGTAGTGCTTTCCCTGGGAGGGAGCCACTTGTTTTAGTTCTCTCTGGTACAAGAAGCAGCAGGGAAGCTATTTTACCCCTCCATCCAGATTTTGGAGATAAAATTGTGTTCATCTCATCTCTTTAAGTCTACCACCAATAGAGTCTGTCCACTGAATCCCAACTGCAGCTCAGCTGGTGGTGCACCAGACAGATTAAAATCTCCTTTCTTTCCCACAGCCATCTGCAGAGTGAACACTGGTGTAAATACACGTGGGAGGCATTTTTTGGTAAAGTAGGGAGATGCGCTTTAAAGAGAACAGGTTTGACTCCAGGAATGAGGACCAGTCTGTACAATGTTTAACATCTTTTCCATACACAGCTGGCCTTCAGAGTAAAAAACCTCTGCTGGGAATGGAAGATGCAGGGTATGTGAGGAATGACCAGCTTTAATACTCTTTGAGCTGCTGGAGTTGCAGGTAGTGCTGAAGTGGAGCTGGGTGGCAAAATAAATCCATATCAGAAGCATTCCCTGGTACAACTTTCTCATTATTTCTTCGAGAGTGTGAATATTTCATTCCACATTATATCAAATTGCAAGGGATGCTTGGTTTCTCTCCTGGAGCCGTTCCTTTTAATTGCGGGAACAAAGTTAGGGCAGACCGAGGGTAGAAATTCAAAGCCCTTCACTGAAACAATGTTTATGTTTATTTCACATTGCTATGGCAAGGTGAATGTGTGGACACAACTTGGTGGTCATGCTGTGCCCTGTATGGTTTCAGTAGGCGCTGATGGGACACCCTTGTCATGCTGATCTCCAGGAATATGCCAGCAGCGGGCTGAATGCCGTCTGGTTTTGCACTCAAAACTAGCATAAGTATCTCTGGGAAAGACTTCTGGGATTCTACTGCCACAAGAATAGCATCCAGATCCTAAGCTACTTTTGTGACTCTTTATTGAGAGAATTCCTCCAAAAGCTGGAAAATGGGTAGATGCAAGAATTGAGTCCCTGACTGTTGGCTGGTGCAGCTCCTCTAGAGATAGCTGCAGTGGAGGCTGCAGACCAGATCGTTGGTGGTTTTTAGTTACCAGTGGGTGCTATTACCTCTCGTTTTGTAAAGCTGCTCCCTTCCTCGATGAAGATATGCTTCTCAGCAAAGGCACAAAGCTCCACTTAAGTTTTGGGAGCCCTTTCCTCACCTTTTCCTTGGTAGTTAGGAGAAATCTGCCATCCAAAACAGACACCGTTCTTCCAACTCAGAGTTTGAGACTGAGTCACAGGTGAGAGATGTTGTAAAATCTCTTTTCCTGAGCAGAGGGAAGATCGGTGTAATGCACAATGTGGGGGGTCATGTCCTAGTGCTGCCAAAGGCATCAATTATCAAGTATCGATTATATGAGAAAATGTAGTGATAATTAACACTTCCAGTAAGTAGAAACTTACTGTATCCTATGAAATAACTGGAAGAAGGAGGGGTTCTCAGTAGAAACAACAACTTTCAGTTCTTGGTATCATAACATGAACTAAAACTGGCTGGCAGCAGAGAAATTCCAGATGTATCTTCAGCCTGCTGTTCAGCTGAGAGCTCTGTTTCCAAGGAGAAAGCGTGTGTTTGCAGTCTTGGGCAGATTCCTGATTTCAACACTTTTGGACTGAGAACTGGACCATGCTTTAGAAGATTCTACAAATCATTTTCCTTTTCTGTCAGTGTAGTCATGTCAAGATAAAAACGATTGTTCAGATTTATGAAAAGTGGTTTCTAAAGTCTTGCATTTGAAGTGATATCTTGGCATCTAAGTGATGCATGAGGTACTGGGAGTTCATTGGGATTTGTGGGTCTCTAGCATTTTTGGCAGAAACCAGCTGTTGATTAGCTATATCGGTGTTTGCTTGTGTCCTCAGGGCTGATACACAGGGTTGGAAGTGTTAGTTTAAGTTTTCATGCGTTTTTAGGTTGGTGGGAACTCCAGCCAGCAGACACTTTTGGTCATAGTAAATTCTGACACAGGAAAATGTTATCCATGCCTAAAATTAAGAGACAAAAGGGCAAAACCATTTCGTGGGCAGAAATGGGGGCACAGGTCATCCAGCCGAATAAAATGGCTCTTGGTTGAGTCTGGGATAAGGCTATCCTGGGACACCTGCTAAACGTGGCCTTTTCAGAAGAGTTTAATCTCCTTTGGGATGTGGTAGTTACTCGTTTTTTCCCCTGATGCTGTTCATGCATTGTGCTTGCCTTGGCTTATTGCAAATTGACCTTTCGACTGCCCTGCTTGTATAGGTGGGTCTTTCTGCACAAACCTGATGTGATGGGGCCCAAAACAGCGCTGGTCGAGAGTTCATGTTGATACACAAACTGAAAAATGTCCTGTTGCGGGGTTTATAAAACCATGTATTTCATGGCATCAGCATCTTGGCTCTCACTTGACAGCATCCGATGGTCCCTGCCTCCAGTGGACTGAGCAGCTCTGTGTGGCGAGGCACAAAGGCTGGGTTTTGTATTACGACACAGGCTGTACTGTATGCTGGGAGGCGAGCTCGCATCCCATCCCGCCTTCTGCTGAAAATAGCTCGGGGTTAAGCCGTGCCCACACTGCCGGCTCCCGGCAGCAGAGCTGTCCTGGCCAAGCGCGGGGAGAGGTGCGATTGCCGAGTGAGTGCTGGCACAGCCCCAGGCGCAGCGTGCCCGAGCTGGGGCAGCCGCCCCCTCCGCAGCCTGCGAGGGACCCACGCTGGGCTCCTGAGCACCCGGGCTCTGCCGCCACAGCCCTGCCCATTGTGCAGCCTTCTGATGAGGTTACACAGGTGCTCCTCTGCTACTGAGGTGCTTCTGGGAAATTAGTTCCTTTAAATTTCTTAAGGTGTGTTTTCAGGTCCTCCTAAGTAAAACAGAGGTGAGAGACACACTTTAATTTTCCATGTTCTCTCTTACGCTCCTTCTTTGCAGGGTGGTTCCCGTGTTCCTGCTGCACTCCGGAGCAGGGCATGGTGGCTGTTATTCTAGCTATGTGCCATCTAAGTGTTGGATAATGTTGCGAGATCCAAAAATAAAAGGTGGAAAAATATGCAGACAGAGGAAACAAGGCACAACTTTACCTCTTGGGCAGAGCAATTCCCTTGCCTCTTCATAGCACTCTCTTTCAAGGCCCCTTGAGTTTTGAAAGATGGATACTATTATATCTTTACTACCTACTGTGTCTTTCCACACCAACTTTTAATCCTTGGCTCCCTTCAAGAGATTATGTTGTTAAACTGCTAGTACACGTCCTTTGATGAAATACTGCTTTTCTCTTCCTCCCCAGCATTTTAGAGTTACACATTTCTTTGCTCAAGAAGAACACTGCAGGGTTATCCTCAGCCTCACTGAAGAAGCGGAGGAGAGAGTGGGTTATTGGTGCTTATTTGATCTCGTATTTCTTAAAATACAAGCACCTTATATTCTCTTGGGTATTTACCATATCAGTATTTGTGATACAGAAAAGTTTTGTTACAAAAATTAAGTGAAGAAGGTCTTCACTTTAGGAATAAAAATGGTTTACACAAGGTCAGGCAGGGAATTAAAACCTCTCCCATAGCCTGGCTGGAACCATATCCTCCTGCCCTCTCCTTTTCTTCTGGTGCACCCACGTCCCTGGGTAATGAGTTGCTGCCTGAGTGGCTCAACTTGTCAGTACAGTATAGGGCCACTTACTTCCAAACAATTCCCTAAGCACGTGCCAGCTGAGGTCCACATCAGACCTGCAAGTCTCTTATTTATCTGTTTGCTTGTATGTTGCAAGTCACTTACTGCTTTTGGCAAAACTAGTGCAGTCATTTGATCTGTTGAAATTACCTGATTAAGTCATCAGATAAGATAAAGGTCTACTGAGATGTGATTATCAACAACAAAGCATCAAGATGGCCAACTTAGCCTCCTTTAGAAATGTGGGCTCTGACTTGAAACCAATACATAGTAAGACTGTGATTTTGGCTTGGTTTTCTCCCTAAGTAAGTATGGGAAGTGTCTTATGTAACAGTCTTGACCCCTGCCCCCCTCCAGTGAAACTTGGCACTTTTTCTTCCTGTAAAGGGGACCCAGAAAATGATTTTGCTGGAGCAGGTACTCCAGTTACGATGCAGACGTGCTATGGAGAAGCAGAGCTTGAAGTGTTAACTGCTCTCCAGCAAGTTTCATACGCATACATACATACATACATACA
>VZTR01025583.1:0-67545 GCA_013400775.1 Chaetops frenatus
TTTTGGATAGAGATCATTAAATTTCAGGCAAAGTTTCATTTCCAGCTCATACCATGTGACAGTATTATGTGTTTTCTTGCTCTGTCACTCCTTTTATTTATTACTCTTCTATTTATGGTAGTTCCTTAGAAAACATTTTATCTTAATAAGAACAGCCTGTTAAGCACGAAAGCCAGCAGACTTCACAGTATCACACTCTCTCCATCCAGGAGTTCATCTTGCTGCTGCCACTGCTGCATTCCACACTGCTCTGATGTTGGAAAATGAGTAGTTTTTAATGGCTGATGTTTGACTGACAAAAGCAGAAGGGGCACCAGTGGCTCGTCAGCAAATGACACGATCAGAACCAAGTGAGCAGACACGCAAGAGGTTACAGAGCTTTTGGGAGAAATGTGCTGATCACCAGCACCCCTGATCAGCATTAGCATTCCCTGTTTGTTGCAGAGACTCTTTAAAATGCCATTTGCATTGATGATGGTATAATTGACATGGCTCCCTAAGGAGCTGTGGGGATTGTAGGAAGCTTAAATCTCAGGAAGAGTCATCTGTTCTTGGGACTCTTTTATAGTCTGACATCTCATTGCTGTCAGGTTTTGCTTTGTTGTATGTTATCATTCTATTAATAAAGGGCCATCAGTATTATGGCTCTTCTCAAGTTCCCAGCAGTATTTTTGTTAAATCTAACTGAACATTAACTTGCTAATTAGCATTACCACTTCATTCTATTGGATAATTGACTGCATATTTCTGTCTTGAATGGCTTTTCTGGAAGATAGAGTAAAATAAACTTTTATAATGGAATTATTAACTTACATAAGGTTTCATTATTTCAGCAGTAAAAGTAGTAGGATATGCAGTAAAAATTCCTTATTTGCTTTCCAGAGCTCTAAAGGCTAGGGATAAGACAAGTGTACAAATCAATGACTAATAACTACAGAATGAAGGAATTTAAAATATTAAAGGGATTTGGGAATGAATACATGATTTGTGTGTCCACTGGTTATGTATTTAGTGAAAAGATCTTTGTAATGAAAACAGTATCAGAAGGAGCAGGAGAGGTGCTGGCAATGACTCTGTGGTATGTAAGTGTGATTGCTTGTCTTTGGAAACAAAAGCTTTCGTTTGAATTCAGTAAAAGATATTGGATGAAATTCTGATCCGATACTTAAGTGCAAATTTGCAGTAATTTCACTGAAGGCTTAACTTAATCCTACACTAAACTAGCACTAAAAATTACATTACATTTAGTTAGTCCATATTCATTTAACCTGTAATTTAGATGAAGCCCCTTGCTCTGAAAGGAGGCACTGTGTGTTAAGTCTTTCAGATGAACATTGGACATACTGGTAATTTTAGGCACTCCAAAGAGAAATTGCAATGGTGAACAATTTTGAAAAGGTTGAAATGCAATTCCTGAGCAGGAAATTATTGCATTTTAAATTTCAGCGTTTTGTATGGGTAAAAGAGATTTGAAAACAGTATTACGGTTAGCAAGCATTCATCTTAAGTGTGTTAAAGACACAAACCAACCACATTACACATCAAATTATGGAAGGGAGAGGGGGAGGAAGGTCTTGAAATGAATTTTTTTGTGCAAGTTTTCTCATTACTTTGCCCTGAATTCCAGGTATTTTATGTTAATTCTATTAGTTAATGAATTCTTTAAGGTTTAGAAATGCATGTACAGAGTAGAGACTGACAAAGGATTTCCTTTTTTGAAAGTGTAAATGAGGAAGTAGTAAGACAACATTAGATGAGTGTGGAAAGAGAAGTGGAAAAATTTGCAGTAACTATTGTTAAGGTAGATGCAGTTTATGACACAAAAGCCATGACAAATTCACTCTCATAGGCTTCTTTTTTTGACAATCAAAAGAAACACACCAGTGCCTTTTTAGAAGTCTAATAGTGATTGATGCACCATTGGAAAAGAAGAGCGAGGCTGGAGGTGCAACAGAAACAGTTCAGGCACTACACAAAGATTGTCTGACACACGGCCAAGGCAACAACAAAGTTAAGTTACCACACTGTTAGTTCCCCTTTCTTTCTCTCTCACAGTGTTTGCACTGTACCCTTATCTTTCTGAAAATTAATTTCATGTGTCATCTACCAACCAGTGCAAAACATCTATAGAAACACAGTGTGATATGTGAAATGAAATTTAATACTGGTGCTTCAAATCTAGATAGTTTTTTCTTCATTTAAATGCTTTTGAATCAATTTATGCTGTCATAGGTTAAAGGTGGTACTTGAGAATGGAGAGCTTGATTCTCTTTATTTGTACATTTTGAAAACATAGTAAATGCTAAAGGGTATTAAAAAGGATGCCTTTCAATAATTTGTAATCTTCTAACTTCTGAATTACACAAAAAATGTGAAGACCCGTGGCATGTTCCTTCTTCCCATATTTGTTCAAGTAACTGCTGCTATTTGCAATTGTAATTCTGTTTTTCCATCTTGCCCTGCATTTTCAAGGAGCTGGTGCTGAAGAGAACAACCCTCAGACTGTTATTTATCACAAAACATTTACCAATGGTGGCATCTTTGTGACTTGATCAAATTCTAGGTCTGGTAATTTCATTTCCCTTGCCTCAGGTATCTGTATAATTGCCTGGAATTGTATTTTTCATGTCTCCTCTTATTGCCTGTTGAGCAGTGGCTGTATCACACCCCAGCTGAAGAACAGGTTCAGGGGGGATGAAGTGTTCCTGACGTTTCTCAAAGCAATCTGAAAGGTTATTAGTACCTCTAGGAATTCTGAGAATCCATGTTCTGTTAATACCTAAGAAATCATTATTCAAAGCTTTGCCTTCTTCCAAAGGGGTGGGGGGAGGAAATTCAGTCATATCACTGGTGCATTCTAAGCATAGAAATTACTTACCAATTTACATTGTAGCTCATTATTACTGCTGTGTTTTCATTACTCCTTCATGCTAGTACGGAAGGAAAAAATAAATTCCTTTTTTTTCTATCTTTATGCCACATTGGAGAGAAATTTTCCCATTTTTTCTTTGTATTCTTTGTATGGACAGCTGTTTTAAATTACTCCTGACCTTGAGTAGCCTTGTCTTAAGAACTGCTCTGGATTTGTTTTTATCACATCACCTGAAGCCAGTTAACTAGAATACTTTCATTACTTCCCTGCCATGGCTGTGTTACAAGAGCCTGCATGGTAGTGATACTGAACCTCTGCTTTATGCAGTACTGGTTCTGTTTTTGTTTTGGTTTTTTGTTTTTTCTCCAGGAAAGAAGGAAATTCTAAAAATACTAAACTGAATATTTTCAAGCTTGACCTTTGTAAGAGACTAATGACTCAATTCATTCAGGCCAAGGATATTTCCTTCAGGATGGGACTTAGCTGCAAAGTAGGAATTTGGATTTCTCAAAGAATACTATGATAAAAGGTGAGAAAAAGTAAGTAAGTAAAAGGTGAGAGGTGTTGAACTCAGAACTGTTTGGTGAGTCTTCAGAGATGTCACTTGAACTTTGTCCTTCTGGGACCACAAGTCCACAAGCACTTGGCACAAGTTTGGATTGTTTGCCCTAAGCATGCAAGATTTTTTATGTTTAATATGTGGTTTATATGGGAACTGTGGTTCATGCAATTTTCTTGGACAAGACTAGAAAATGGAACTTTCCCTTTTTGCAAAACAAGGAAGAAAAATGACATCTCATTGCTTTAAATTAAAAAGAGGTATAAGGTATCCACATCAAGAGTCACAGACATTTTTTCAATCCAAACTTCATGTAAGAAGCAGCAAATGGGAGCTTTTAAATTCCTGCCAGTGGTGCAGTGTCTAGATATGCCAAAAGTATTCAGCATGCACTAAAACCTGTTCCCAGATGTGCCCTGATGATGCCTGGGAAGAGTAGCTGCCTTTTGTGTAAGTGCAGTTGTCTGCACACTGTCCTAAAACCAACAGCAGTTTACTGAATGTTTTCTACAAACTTTGGCACCTGGTAGTTATTTCTGGCCCTGTTTCTGTGTCAGGAGTAGCATTTACATATGCATGTCAGGAAGCCAAACAAACCTGATACACTGGGAAATGAACATGGATTAAACTGGGCCTGGATTATCCCTTGAAACTTCACTTTCCTTTTCAGCTTGAAAAAGCAGAAATTCAATGAACAGAGTATTACCAAGGCCCTTGCTGAAAATGCACATGTCTTGATGCTGAAATACATCTCAATCCAGAGAGAGCCAAGCGACCTTTGTTGTTAAGTTGCTAATTATTCACAGAAAAGATTAAAGCTGAGCATGGTTTTCCCAAATGATTGGATATTATACTCTGAATTAAAAATACATTATGTAAAATGCTGGTGTGGTAGAAAGGATTTTTGTCAGTACAAGGCTACAAGGTTGTCATGGTATTTAGACTAATAAAATCTGGGACAACAAGTAGAATGGTTGCAAGAAAATACACTGCAGCAAAGCAGCTGATGTAATGATGTGTATCACCTGTGCTCTGTTGTAGGATGAACGATTTATTGCTGACCAGCTCCCCTTCCTTGGAAGGTGTAGTAGAATTTGATCTGTGATATGTGGGAATTATTTGGATGTGTGACCAGGGTAACTTGGCAGTTCTAGCCATGTTGCTGAGGTCAGTTTTACTCATAGCTAGTTCATGTAATTTGGATTTCTCAGCCTGCAGTGGCAGTAAGTATTAATTATGATCGAACCTGACATTATGAGCAAAAGTTTTGGTTGAATATAATTTTAGGAAGGCATCTGTGCCTTTTGGGCCTTGTTCCCAATTATGCAGGTTGTCTAGAAGATGTTGCTTTAAGCATCCTAATAATACGGTTTTTCATCTGAATTTTACATATTACAATTTTCTTCTTTTATACAGAGAAAATTGATGTATCTTGAAGACAGTATGTTTTTCTGGAAGCAGATATGATGTGCTGTAGTTATAATATCTAGATTGTCCCACTCTACACTGCACTGACATAACCTCATCCTGAGCACAGTGTTGGGTGCCTCAGTACAATAAACACATCAGACTCTCAGAATGTGTCCAGAGATGGTTTTATGATGGGATATAGTATTTCCTTAGTCTCTCTTCTGGTACTTATTAGGAGGCAGGTGTGAAGTTCTTTCTGGAAATACTGTTAACCTCAGCTGAGCAGGAATGTCAGTACATTTAATGAAAAATGGTGGTGGTCAGAAGCCTTGGATGTGGAGAAGAAAAGGCAGCTGGCTACCTTTAAGTAAGGGACATTTCATTTCTTGCTTTGTTTATTTTTCCCCCCTGAATTTTGCAGTCTGAGATACAGGGAACAGATGGTAATAGGAACTGAGAGGTCAAGCAAGCCAGTGCAGAGGAAAATGAAAGCAATTGTCAAGCAGAGGCAAGTGAGATCTTCTCTTGGGACTGCGAAGTTCATAAATCTGTTATGTACCCTTTGTGAGTAAGGAACACAGGCCTTGCACAGATTGGACATTCATGGGACTGTTTTTGCCAGCTGTAACTTACTGCTCTGGCCCTTGATCCCTCCCCATTATTTCCAGCTATGGCTCTTGAGATAAGAGCCAAGGTCCCTGATATTCTAAAAGAAAACTAGAAATAGGTCTGTGTGTGTGATTTTTTGCTTCCTTCCTGGTAGAAGGAGGAAAGTAGAAGAAATAAATTTACTCCTTATGCATTATTATGTAAGACAGTTTTACCAAAACTACTTGAGAATTATCTAGGGCGAAAGGAGGGTCATGGTTTTGTCAAAGTATTAACTATTACCCAGTCTGTGTCTAAGCCTGTGCTTCTATTATTCCTGGATATTTTGAGACATTTTTCTGATAAACACCAGCAAATTAAAGAATTGATGAAGTTACTGTAATGGTTAAACACGAGTCCCTTATTAAGCTGGTTGACTGGAGCTGTTAGCTGTCCTTTATGGGGGAAGGAGGACTGCAGGATAGCTGCTAGGGCAGGCTGTGCTGGAAGCCTACAGCCTGTGCACCCCCCTGCCTTCTGGGCCTGTCTGGTAGATACTCACAAGCAGTCTGGCCCATGTGCTCTGTTTGAGCTTAGAATCATTTTATTCATGATGAGTGCAAGGAAACCTGGTCCCAGGTAATATTTGGGAATAAGAAGGTAATATTTGGGAATCTGTTTAAGAACTCTTGTATACTTTGCTCTCTTTACTAGAAAACAAACTAATGTTTGCTTCTCTTCTCATAAGAACTTGCTTGCCATTGACAACTCTGAGCATTTAGAAGAAAGAGGAAGTTGTTAAAGGCACAGGGATTGCAGTTCAGGTCTCCTATTATTTTTCCTTTTCAGTCAAAATATCTCCACATTTCTTCTTTCTTATAATTTTCTCAATCTCTCTGAGCATAATGTTACCTTGCTTTTGGAAAAAAAGAGTAGTATTTTTTATTTTGAGAGATCAAACAAAGTATCACGACTTTTCTAGTTTCAGGGTTCTGTGCTGTCACTTTTGTCCATCTGCTGTTGTGTCTGTGGGATAGGTTTTCTGCCCACCTGTGACTTCATTCCATTATTTGTGTGCCTGGCTCTCATCAGGCTTTTCTGCCTTTAATTTGTTCTGAATCTGTTTACTATTCCTTGTAGCAATCACTCGATGCTTCTCTTTTCACCTTATTTCTGCTTGGTGCCTTTGATTAGTGATTGTCTTTTCTGCTTCAGACCATAGATGGTGGCTGGGGAAGGACAGGATTAAGTTAGTCTTCATTCAGACAGAATAAACAACAATGGCTTAAACTAACACAGAGCTCACTTCAGGTGACTTCTTCAACCTGGTTTCACATTGGTGATTTCTCTTGACACTGACACTGCTCAGTTCATGGTTTTTTTGCTTTAAGCAAGGCTGCTACTCTGCTGGTAAGAGTCCTTTCTCCACTGCTTTCTAAGATAAATATTCCCTGCTTTTATTTCTAGAGAATAAAACCATAAAGACTGAAAAAGGCTCAGTATCACCACTTATTTCAGCTGAAGCTTTCAGTGTTCAGGAAGGCCTGTCTTGTTCATGTCCATTCTAGTGTTTATTTCTCTGTTTGAAAATGAGCAAGCTATCAGAATAAGTTAATGTAGAATGGGAGTCGTGGAGTCTTTCTTCACTGAGCTTTTCACTACTTTCTCATGAGCCACAGGCAGGCCAGCATATCCAGAAAAAAACCACCCCAATTCTAAATTCACCAAATGAAATCAGGGCCATTTTGCCCCGTCTCCAAACCTAGAATTGTATCTCTCTATCCCTCCCTAAAGCAGCTTAATCTCAACTAGTTAAAGCATTATGGTGAAATAAAATTTGATTTACTTTGTTTTCTTAAAATCATGTTATAATCCTGTTGACCATGTTACTCATGTAACTGGTTTCTGGTACATGATTTATCAATGACCAAACCAGCAGGATGGTTCCAGGTAAACTACTGAAATCTCTAATGGTTGGTTAGAAGTTGAAAAGGGAAATAGAAAATATACTCAGTTAAATGTCTTTGTCCCATATTTCTTGACTTCAGAAGATGTGCCTTCTATGGACCATGCATAGTTCCTTATGAAGATGCTTTCATTTACTTGCTAATCTTCTGAATTTTTAATGAGGTAGCTTGGAGTAAGTTTTGTGGGTTGATTGACTTCTCTTTATAAAGCATGGAAGTACAGAAAATACAGTTCTCTAGAAAGTCATTGTACTGTTGTAAATCCAGAAGCACCAGGTGTTGGTTTGGTTTTGCTTCAGGCTGAGTTTGAAATTGCTTGATGCATCATGCTTGCCCTTACAGGGTTGGATCCTGTTAAATGTAGTTAGTTTCGTTTTGAAAGTCTTACATTTGTGGTGCTTGGTTTGTAGAGGGTATTAGTATCCCTGTAGCATTTGTTTTTCTTGAGCTTCAGTATATGCTCTGAGCCATGACTTAATGTAACTCTTGTTTTACGGATTAGATTTGCTGCTGTGAAGGGCTTTTCCCCAGCTTGCTTGGTCCCTGAAGCAGATAAGTGTTTAGCATTTAACTGTTCCTTGTATATGGGGTGTGTAGAATTGACCATTTTGACTCCTACATGCTTCCTACCGAGGCACATACTGGTCATCACTTTGCCAATTTTTTCTACAGTGTAGTACATAGAAAAGTATAATGATAACAGGATTTTTCCAAACTTACATCCACTGAAAGTAAACAGAGTGTACATGAGGCAAATCTCTAGTGTCTTTCCCCCCTTCCTGCTAATATGAGGTAGAATTGGTATTCCCTGTAGGTGCACTGGTATATAGGCTTTTGCCTGCAGTAGCAGGCATGCTGATAGTTTTTATAAAAATCATTTTAGTGCAAGTCCAAGATAAAACTAGTAATAAAAACCTCTTTTCCTTCTGAAAGTCAGTGTGGACCAAGTCAATTTTATTATTATCTTGTCTGCCGTGTATGAGAGTCCTGGTGGATGTGTTCTCAGCTTCTGCTTTATTACCAAAATATGAACAGGGAAAGTAAAACTATGAAAAAAAAATTAAAAGGTAAGAGCATATCGCAATCTCCAGGAGCTATAAGAAAATGATAAGAACTGGGGCATGAATATGTAGAAGAATTTTATCATGTCTGCTTAATCTCTCTGTGCCACAGCACAGAACCTTTAACTTTTCTTCCACTTGAGAACAGCAGATTAATGTTCTGAGTTGAAGTATTGGGAAGGAAAAGAAGAGAAAATGGAGTGAATTTCAATGGAAAATACAACCTGTTTCGTGCTTGTTTTTCTTCAGCGCTGAGCTGCCCGGTGCCGTGGCCCTGGCTCCCGAGCCCTGCAGGTGGCAATCTTGTGCTGTCTGGGAGAAGCAATTCCCAGCCCTTCCCAACTGCAGCTGGGAGCCTGTGGGTTAAGGGCAAGAGAGAGGGGATGGCAGCAGATGAAAAGAGAATTTGGGTTTTTTCACTTCTTTTCTTCAGCTTTTAAGTCTTGCATCCCTCAATATTTCCTCACAACTCCTTAATCCCCAGGACTTAGTGCAGCAATGAGCTGGCGAGGAGGGGAGGCAGCCGGAGCTGCAGCAGGGATGCTCTCCCTGCTCCTGCCTCAGCACCCAAACCCTCGCTCCTGTAGGTTTTCAGGGCTCGAGTGGGATCACTAAAGGAGTCTTAACTTTGTTTGCCCTTGTATAGCATGACCCTGGTGTCCATTAAGTTCCCAACTTCCTTTAACTTCTGTCAAACAGAAATTGTTCTATTCCAGTTCTAGGGTTTGGTGATTATTCATCTTTCAACCTTTAACAGCAGGATCTAGAAAAGTGAAGGTCTGAAATTTAGAACACACTTTAAAAAATGTAATCATTTTCTAGATGAAGATGAGAAAAGAAAAAAATTTTCAGTGACCAGTTTTAAGGGAAACAGGACTAACCTGACATTTTAACACTGTATTTGCAAGTAGTTTCCTGCCTATGTTCTTTTAAAATGTTCTTTACTGACTTTTATGTACTCTTGCAATTATATGTGGTTCTTTGTCTTTCTCTCTGTCTATCTCTCTCTCATATATATATATATATATATGTATGTATATATCTCAGGGTTACACTAGGATTAAAACCTTAGCAGCTATAATTTGATCTAAGATTTCCCTGACTCTAAAATTTCATATTCATGGATAGTCTTTTTTTCCCTAATCTCTTTGGGGGATGAGGAGGCTGGGCAGACCCCCAAAATCTCTCTTAGACACAGCTCTGCAAAATAAATATTCAGTTGATGCTACGTATTTCAGCAGAACACTCAAGACACCAGGGAAATTTGGAAGAGAAAACCTGTGACTGGGAACTGCAGAGCAGTAACTCTATTCAGTTCAGTACAGGGAATGCAATTTCTGTGGCTGCAGGAAAGCGAGTGAATTCAGAGTTCAGAATAAGGGATAGCAGTCCTCTCTGGATGTAAATCATGCAGCAAAATATCACCATCCTTGCTCTCATATCAGTATATCACTTGAAGAATTTCAAAAGCTGAAGGGTGTAAGCATGGGTTTGACTTAATTTTCAGATAAAATTTGGATGCTGTTTTGGAATGAAATGAGCATCTAATCATCTGGCCTCTTGCACCCTTAATCTTTAGTTGATCTAGGCGTGCAAAGGGAACCTGACAGTATAAACCTGCAGTGGTTTAAGCCAGTTGTAATTTTGTGTGGTTATAGTTCTGTTTTCCTTGCAGTGAATCTGACCCTAAGGTGAGCTGGCTTACCTGATCTAGGCCAGCTTTGGTTTTTCTCACTAGTGCTTAGTTTTCAGCGATCAGATCCTGGAACTGTTTGTTCTGAAGTCACACAAATGTCACCTCTCTTGAGAAGGAAGAGTGGTTTTGTTGAGTGGGCCATTATGACAATACACCTTAGGCTTTGCTCACATGCATCAGAACACAAGTGATAACCTGTGGTCACTTTCTTCTAAACCTGGAGATAACCCCTTGAATGAGAGTATGGGAAGAAGTGATGCAATAACAAAGATCTGCAGTGTACTGAACTCCGAGTCAGAGAGGCTGGTGCACGGGGAAGAAGGAAAGAAAGCTGCATGATGCAGTATTTTTATTGTTTAGCATTTCCCTCAGGCTGACATTATTCATTCCTGTGTTGTTTTTTTTTCCTTGACTAGCCACAGATTTAGATCTAACCCTAGTCTGACCTTTAGTGAAAGTTAACTGGCAGCTCTCCTCGTGAAGAGAAATCAGACCTGCTTTTAAAGCTCCATGGGAGATGGAGGCAGGAGGCTTTTCTTCCCCTAAGGCAGACAGAAGTGCTGCTGACTAAAAGCTTTTTTGGAAGCTATGCAATGAATTATCCCAATGCACAGCTCAATTGAAGGGAAAAAGATCTAACAAGCCCGAGTAGGTAATTTTTCATTAAAGTGTTAGTGAAGCTTGACATTCTTAATCTTGTTCTTCTTCCACAACAGAAATCTGCTTCTAGCATAAACTATGTTCTAGAGGAGGGCTCAACAGGCAAGTCCAAATTAACCTGTTGAAGAAACTTGTTTTTCTAGAAGACCTCTTCAATCATTCTGTATGGATTTGGTTTTCCCTTCATAGGAAATGAGCAAAAGAAGAAATTGAGAAGTGGTCAGACTTTACTGTGTGTGCTACAGCAGGCAGTTTGTGCTATGCTGAGCAGTTCAAAGCTGAAACAGTTCTTAACTGCATTCTTCTTAATAGCTGTTCTCTACTAAATAGTTTTTTTCTCTTTTTTTTTCTTATGAAATGTTTCTGTCTCTTTTAAAAAGATACTCCTTGTAGGAATGCTTCCACCAGAACATATGGATGACTTCTTTACTGGATTCTGTCAGTTCATATAGCTGAATGATGAAAACAGAATTCTGCCTTCTTACTGAATAAACAAGAGAAAAATGTACTTTTTGGTGTGTGGATTAGTACCACCTCTGTCATTCTGGGGCTGGAATATCTTGCAAAACACAAATGGAAATCTTCACACAGATCTCTGAGAAGGAATTACTGTTACACCTTTTAGACTGGGAAACTACAGTGCCCCTGCATGTTTGTAGTCCAAGTGCATCCATGCCAGGCATTGAAATGGCATTTTATACTTCTCCCACAGTCATGCCGAGAATTACACTAAATCCGAGCTAAAGGAAAATTATAGTCTGGATCTAACGAAGGGCAATGATCTAAGAAAATTTCAGGCTACTGTCTGTGAGCTGGAAATTAAAATTTCAGTTCTGAGACCTATTTGAAACTAGTTAACCTCTGTAATTTGTGGTGCTTTCCCTTGCTGGAGAGATGGTAGGGCACTTTCTCTTCTGACAGAAGAGAGGTTTCTGTGTTTGTGGGCTGCAGGGTGGTTTCCTGTGCCTGAATGCTGGTGTAGCCCTGGTCAGCTGAAGGCAGACATGGTTTTGCAGTAGTGCAGATCTCTGCTCTCAGATGCAGGCTTTGATTTTTGCTCAATAGCTGTCACCTGTGAATGAAACTGCCAACACTGCAGGAAAGGAAGGAGTCAAGGTCTGAATAGAAACAATGCAAACCTTACTGGCTTGGGGAGATCAGGATCTGCACACAGCCCTTCAGCTTTTACACTCCAGAGCTGTGAGTGACAGAAGCCAGTACCGTTTTTGCTCTACTCATCCTCTCATAGAGCAGAGTTGATTGTAACTCCCCTAACCATTGGAAACATGAGCCCTTCCATGGCCACAGAAGTGGCTCAGGATTAAAAGGGCAGCTGGGCTTTGGGCTGGTCTGTGAGAGGTCCAAGGGCAGAACTGGGGTGGTCCATGTGCCTGCTGAGGGAGCTGGAACGGGGTGTACACAAAACTCTCCTTCCTTCTCTTTGAAGCGCCTTGAAAACTTAAGCTGCAATGAAAAAATATGATGGAGGTATCCTTTTTTCCCCCACTTAGTGCTACTTGGTAAATTTGTGTGCTTAAATCATAAGTTAATGCAATTATATACCAGCGTTTTCTTTGTAAATGGATGTGTAGGTTTTAAAAAAATGTTTTCTGTTTCTTTGTGATAACACTTGAGCATGGCAGTTCTCAGAAAGGTGTCTCTGCCTTTTAGTAGAGAGAAAAAAAAAAGCCGTGTAATCTGGTAAGTGATGGAATATGGCTGTAATGACCAGTTAATGAGAACCATTATGGGTCGTTTATGCAATCTATTAGTTCTTATAAAATACTTCCTAAGGGTCTGGGCACTTTAGGTCACAAATATAAAATGAGAGTACAGGTTTTTTAAATAATTATTGGGAAAATGATGATTTAAATAAAAACTACTGTCTAATTTTTCAGAGATGCTGTAAAGAAAAGGACTTGTAATGGGTCTTTTAAAATAGATATATTGAACTTTCTCTGACCTATTCTGGTTTTCATCTTCAGAGACTGCTCTGTCTTAGCTGTAGAAAATTGTTTTAGCTGCAGCTGGTAGGAAATAAACAATTTACTAAGGTTATTTACTTCATGAATTATCTATCCAGATGATGTTCCTACAGCTGAACTTCTGGAAGAATTTGCCTTTGCTTTTTTGATAGTTTCTAAATTTCTAATTTTTGATAGTTTCTAAATGCTTCAACTATTCCTACTTAGACTGTCAAGTTGTATCTTCTGTTCTCCCTGAATTCTAGCTCGGTAAGTACAGTCTGCATTTTCTGGGATGTGTGATTGCCCTTTGGCTTGGTCTGTTTGATGGAAGTGATTAACACGTGCTAATTTACCGTCTTGTGAGATTACTTGGTTTTGTCTTGTGAACCCCTTGACTTATCTTCACTGTGTTATCATTTCTGTCTTATGAAATTGCTGATTGTTTTCTGCCAGTTAATACCCATTTATTAGCTTTTCAACAGCATTTGCAAAGCAAAATTCTTCTGTATTGTTCTTTGCAAGCAGCTCCTGCAGAATTCTGTAAATCATATTAAGCTGTTGTAGTTCTGCATTGCCATGGGTTCAGGTTGTGCAGCTGTTCACATGTTAAAAGCAAATAAGAAACTTTGTGCAAGTCTTTGTTGCAGATGTCAATTCTACTTTTGCACAGCAAAGAAAACCTCAGGTGGTATGTTTTTTGTTCTGTGTTTAACTCCTATATCATCACCTCTTAGATGGCTCTAGGAAGCTGGATATGATGACTGCACCTTTTTATTCTGCTTCCCCTCCCTAAGTTTCGGCCAGTTCAACAAGTAAGACTTAAAGTCAAGTATAACCATGTGAATGCAGCCTTAAATTGCAAGCTCTATAATTTTCTTGCCTTAAGTATTTTTAAGTTTGAATTGAAGTTCAGATCATGTCTCAGAGACTAAAGAGAGGAGAAAGAAAAAGGAGACTGAAGGAAAGGAGGTTAGGCTTGCGGCAAGGCTTTTTTTAGGACTTAAAGAACTTTTACCTCGTGTGCTCTGTGTGACTCTGGGCAACTTTCTGGGCTCAAGTTCTAAGTTCACTTGAAAGTATGTGCTGAGGTTAACAAAATGCATTTCTTTTTCATTTTTATAAAATTGTGGATGACTTTTTTTTCTTTCTCTGTGGCATTTAGAGATTGGGCCATTGGGGCCATTTGGAGAACTTGCTTAAAGAAATTTTGCCTTCTGAAGTTCCTTGACCCTGGCAATGCCCTCCCTCTGGTGCTCTGCTGTGGGGTGTTACCTCTGGTCACTTGTCTGTGTTTATTGTGAGGTGCTGAAGGCAGGCTGATGCTTGTTCATCATTTTGGGCGAAGGCTGAGCTTGATCTTGGAGGTGTTTTCAACCTTTAATGATTCTCTGATGTGCAGACTCTTTGTAGATTAAATCTTATTCCTATTTTAGTTTAGAATTTGTCAAAAATTACTTTATTAGCAGATTGGTAGAAGGTTCAATTAGTTGCTGTTTGTCAGGTGAGAGAAAAAAACATAAATCTTATCTCTAAGGGACTAGAGGATTATCTCCCTTGCATAATGTGTTTTAAACATACTTACCACAGACAGCCAACAAAAAGAAGTAATGAAACATCTCATCTGAAGTGGAATGGTTTGGGGCAAATAAGATGTGAAATCTGGAGTCTTTTGGGAAGCACTGGCAAAAAGTGTGGAGAGCAAAAAGCGTTGCTAATTGCTGAAAATTGTCAATACCTTTTTCATGTCCCAAACAATGTATGTGAAGATGATTAGACTCAACTTTAGATCTATTCATTTTCTAATAAGTTTGCTGAAAGCTCAAGATTTTTCATCTAGGGGTTTTTTTCATTCCTAATTAAGGCACTACATAAAGATTAGCAAATACTGTTTGGTGTTTTCCTTAATAGTGTTTCTTTAGAAGATATCAGGTCTTCATAAATGTCAAAATGATTTGACATGATTGAGCAAAGAGCTGGATTGTTCCCTAGAGCTCCTCAGTAGAAGAAAGCAGAGACCCCGCAGGTTCTGGTTGAATGTATTGGCACACGTACTGACACAGCAACTCAGGGAATTTATGAAAAAGCAATCCCAAACCCAAGCCTGTCCTTGGTTCTGTGCTTATAGTAGGGAGAGTCCACTTTAAATCACTAGGGCAGCATATGGTTTAGGCCTGAGTAACAGACGACTTGAATATGTGTGATTTTTCATTTGACTAAAAGTGGGCAAGGAAAAGTTTGTCAGTAGTCAGCAACTTAGAGAATATTAGCTTTGAGTTGGATTGTACTGATTTCTGTGGCAGCTCAGAGAGGAAGTTGTGTGTGGAGTGACTAAATGGAATTATGCTTGTGCCCAACTTCTTTAAAAACCTTGGGGATTTTTGTTTGTTTGTTTTTTTTTTTTTTTTTAATTGCCAGCTTTATGAATTCAGTCTCACTTTTTGAAAGGTTACAGCCTGGTATTTAGTCAAGGATCTCTTCTCTCTGGGGGGAGAATTAAAGGGTGATTGATCTATAATGCACCTTATGATTGGCTTTGAGAATATGTTGATAATGGGAAGATTATTGAAAGCCAACAAGTGACTTTTTCTATTTATATGTTTGCAGGTGGTAGGGGAACAGTAGTTGAGTTTTTAATGAGTTTTTCATCCTTTCAGTCTACTGTTTCTATGTAAGTTCAAATTAACAGACACATGAACTTAAAAATAGGGTTTCCAATAGTCCAACTTGTGTTAATGTTAATTCCAGTGTTTGTTCCTGAACAGACCTACAGTGATCTACATTTTATTACCAAATCTTGGGGGATGGGATAGGAGTACAGTGAGAGCAAGGTACAAATGTTTTTGTGTATCTAATATCTAAGCCTATATTGTTCCTACTGCTGCAGAAGTGTCACAGTTGGGTTGACAAAAGCGCCTTGGATTGGAACACTTCAGGAGCTCACGCTGACAGACATTGTCAGAACACCAGCTACATGGAACTGGGCTGTGTAGGGAACTGCAAGGGGTCTGCCATGCCCAGCCACTGTAAAGGGAACTTCTTTTAGTGGTTGCACTTGGTCTCTGTAGGTTTCCAAATGCAGTTGGTAATGCTCTGCCAGGGTAGGGGGGAACGGGGGGAATTGCTGGAGCAGGATGTGCTCATGCCCTGTCTCCTCTAATTACATCCCTCTGTCTCCACACCATAGTCCTTGATGCTCCAGCTGTTCATGAACACAGTCTCACACCAGGACACAGCTGATGCATGTGCTGCTTTCCAGGGGGAAGGTGTTACTGGATGATAAAACATTGTCTGATTGACTGTGCAAACTGAACACTAATGATGAGTGAAGTTACTCTTACCTTGAAAATGTTGGACAACTGGTTTATTCCCTGAAGAAAGATACAGATAACTGAAGGAATTTGACATGCCCAAATTAAGGTTTTTTTTGACTGAAATTAATAGAGGCTAAGTATACTGATTTCAAGCTCCAGTAATTAACTGCTTATGGATAAAGGAAGAAGAGTGTCAACTCTTCTCTTGGATCAGCATAGGATCAGTCTGGTCAATCACTAGCAGTCTCTGGAGGAGACAGCAAATGTATTAACTAATACTTCACTCAGTCTTCAATATTTAGTAACAACTTTTCCCAAATCCTCTATTCTTGGAATGTGATGACAGATAAAGCAATAGCTTAAATTATTTAAAAAATTTCTTTAAAAATTTATCTCTGAGAACATTGTTGATAAGGCATTGGGGACAAGTTGTACTATAAATGATGTGCATAGGAAGCTGCTATATAGCTTTTTGTTGTCTGTTTGGTACTCTGAGGAAGTCTCTGCCTCTGACAGCTGACCTCTGGATGCATTCCAGGATAACCTGCAGAGATGAACTGTATTCTCTCTATAAATAGGGAAGATAGACGTTTGAAGACGTGTCCTCTCATACTCTTAGTAGGAAGAATGTTTGGCAATTGATAAATCAAATTATCAGTTTCAGGGCTACCAGGCTAATTATGAACTCTGAATAATTCAGATGTTTAAAGTATGTAAAATCTGTTTTGAGACTGGTCTAAGGGGAAGGTGATACTTCTCCACCTCTTATTGCCTGAGCATGCCATAATAGTCTTTCTCAGAAGTCCTACTCCAAGTATTAGGGCTTTTCCACCACACAAATACAAGTAGGGCTTTGTTGTGATTTAAAAATTATTATTACAGCACAGAAGGTACTTTTGTTTAATGTTAATAGAAATTTCATCTCATTGTTTCTAACAAGAGGTAGGTGGGGAAGGAAGGGAATAGAAATTGGCACAGAGAAAGTAGCCAGTTTTGAAGAAACAAAAAAGTAGTAATGGAATTAAGACTAGAGGAAAAACTAAAAATGTTTTGAGAAATATCAATCTGTGAGTTTTTGGTTTAATTGATTCAGCATTTGGAAGCCTCAGGATTCTGGGATGGGGAAAAGGAGTGATCCTTTTATTCTTTCTATTTTCTTCCATAATTGAAATAGAATTTACAAATTTTCAAGATAAAATATCTCTCTCCCTGCAGTTCTCTCTGAGTATCAATAAAAGAAGTTCATTGAAAACATGAGGAGTGAAAGACACTGGGTTTTTTTTTCTTCTTCCTTCTCCAATCAAAGATACTTGCGTCCCCAAGTTACAAAGTATTTCAGTTTCATCTCATTTTCTGCCAGAAAATTCCTAACTAGCTTTGCTCAAAACTGGGAATAGGATTCACAAGTGGCTTATACTTCACCTTGTGCTTGTTCATTGTTCTTGGTGACAGGAATCATTTACCTCATGCAGTGGGGCCCATATATATTGATTTAAAATGGATGTATGAGGGACACTGTATGCATGGTAATATTTAATATGTAGGGTGACACTGGCATATGAAAAATAATAGGAAAACAGCTGTAAATAATATCCAGGTTAGAGTATTTTTGTTGCAATTAAACATAGCAAGAGAGCAGGAATAGCATGGCTACAATAGGACAGTGCAGTACTTTGATTGAGCTTGTTTATTTGCAGTGCTACAGTTACCATAGTGAAACTTCCCTTGGTAATTTTGTTGGGGGAAAAGTGATTTTAATGTAGCTGTAATTAAGGTTAGTTAGACATGAAACCGTTGATCTATCAAACAGTAACAGAATGTGTAAATCAGTTGCAGAGGGGGTGAATAGTCTTTGGTGTCCAAATTCTGGTCATAACTACTAGATCCTCTATACTAATAGAACCTCTGTTAATATGATGCATATATTGGCATTTCTGTATTTTTTCTTTAATGCAAGTGAAATCCTTCTGTTGTGTGTGTGCATAGTCATGTAACAGACTGTCTGAGGAGCTTGGGGACACGCTGCAGAATTTTATCCCCATAAGTGCTTGTGAAGCTGGAGTCTTTGAAGGAGCCCTAAAAGCAAAAAACCGCAACAGTTACGTGAGCAGTATTTGGGATCGGGGAAAGAGGGAATTCGTAATCATCTGGTTTGTAATGGTCTAGCAGCATTATTGTCATCTTGAACTCAGTTATTTTAAGTGATCTGGCAATTATTTCTTTAGCACAGAGTATTTGTACAAAGCTGATAAGAGAACATTGCAACTCTCACATAGTATTGTGATCAAATTCTAAATTAGTAATTTGAGTGACTTGCATTAAAATGAAATGTGACAACCAGTTCAGTTAAAAGTAGGTAGAAATTTAGAGGTGTAACTTCTTGCTTCCTACTGATACACCTGACCTTCTTTGAAAATCTTGCCATACTGAAGTGATAAATGGTGCTGAAAGTTCTAGGAGGCATCTTAGATGGGGGTTTTGTTCAAGTCCATGAAGTGTTATTTACAGGAGAAAAGTAATTTCTCTCCCTTTTCCCTCAAATTAAACTGAGAAAAGAAGCCTTTGCGGTGCATGGGAACAGTGGTACACCTTGGTGAATGAGGGTCTCCTCAGCAAGAAAAGCCTGAGCATTTTGCACCCTATTTCTTGTGACTGTTTAAGCAATTAAATATGTTAAAGCTATTGTTGTTGGTTTTATTGTTTGGTTTTTCTTAACTGGCCTAAGTTGTTTTGTAGCTCATCTGATTCACTTAGATTATTGTTCAGTTTGATGTTTTTGTTTCACTTTTCTATTTTATGAAGGCAGGGTTTTGTTAAAGGCCAAGTGCCCTTTAGGTCTTTTAGCTGATGTAGAACTGGGTGGAACAGCCAATTTTGGATGTTATGTTTATTTCCTCTAATGTGAGCTAATATTTATTTCCTCTAATATAATTGGAATGATTAAGGTTGGTAGATCAGTTCAAGGCCTAATAAATAAATGTTTTCCTTTAAAATGTAGGGAGCAAGAATAGCCCTTTATCCTTCTGAGAGATTGAAAGCTTCCTTAATGACACTGTAGCTTGGATTTATTTATTTGTTTGTTTGTTTATTTAAAATGTGGCTTTTCTCACTTTACTGGGGAGGAAAAAACCCCAGAACTGAAGATGCAATCAATTCAAAAACACTGCTTTTTACCCTCCTACATTAAATTATTTTAGATTAGCTGGTGGTTTACATTTTGAAGCATGTTAATTTCAACGATGTGGAAATAACATTTGCAATTTAGCTGCTTGTTGATTGACTGTTGCTGAAACAAGCTTTACTTTTCTTGTCAGAAGAGGGTCTAGTAAAAGGTAAAAAGATTAATTATGAAGAAAATAATTTTCAAACATTATTGAATGGAGGTAAATTCTGCTTTCAGGAGGTAAGGAAAACAAAAGTGAAAGACACCTCTTTCCTTGTGCCTTGAATCATGGTAGAAAAGGCCACTGTAAATGGTAAGGGTTTATATGTTGTGATACTCTGGCGAAACCAAACTCATGTAGACCTCTGGAAAACTGGCTTGAACTATTTACTAAGTAACACACTTTAAAATATTCTTGTATACCTGCTTTCCCTGTTCTCAGACATACAGGTAATCTGGGAGTCTAGTAGCTCTCTCAGTTGGGTGTCATACCTGAAAACTTATAATTTCACTTTCAAATAAGCTTTCAAATAAGGAGAGAATGTTGGCTACTGTGTTGTTCTGGGATTTTAGACATTAACCAGATGGCCTGCCTTGGTGTTTTTGGGTAGCATGTACAGAGTGACTTTGTTTTGACTAGTTTTGCAGTAAATGACTGAATGTTTTGCACTCTAGTTTCATAAAGCTTTGTGTATTTGTAACCTGGATGGGGAAATACCTCCACAGTAAGCACAGAGAGGTTGGTTGCTCTGCGTTTTCATTAGCATGAAATCTGGATCTGCCACTGTCCACAGAAATCAGATGAAGAAATAACCAGAAAATCAATGGGCTCTTGTAATCATACATCCATCTCCTGTACAGGTATGATTCCAGAAATGGGGTTTAGGTCTTGATTCAGCAAGAGCTCAATTTTGTTTTTAGTGTTCAAAGTAGGAAACCTGTGACATCCAAAGCAACTCTTCTGACTGTGCTGCTTGTGTGACTGTGGCATTACTAAAGGACTTAATTTCTAAGTTCTTTGAGTAGGGATCTTTGCAAAGACATCAGCGGGAGTACCCTGCTCTGTGATACTACATCAGTAGTAATGCTACAAATTCTCCATGTGCTCAGAGTCAGAGCAGAGATTTCTTTGGCCAATGCCTTCTCAGCTGATGATAGCCAGGGATTATTATGGTGTTGAAGAGAAAAGGGGAACGAAAGTGCTCATTTCCTCCTGCAGACAATCCATGTTATAGGGGGACTTAGTCAAAGCATCATTACTTTAATGGAATTATCATATAAAATGCAGGACACTTGATAAAATTTATCTAAATTAATTACTCTCTGCTGCTAAAAGCAAGTTGTATAACAAATTATTTGTTCTGCCTATTCATCCATTCTTTATCAGACCTTTTCCTACTCTGATGCAAAGTAAGGAGCAGAAGCAGCCTTTTTGATGGTGCTGAGTGGATTATTTTGCACTGATCCCAGGCTAATAGATGAGTTTTTTCAGCCAAGACAGCACTCAGTAGTTTTAATAACATAATACTTTTCTGTGCCTAAAGTAACAATCATTTTACAAGTAAACAAAAAAAAAAATATTATTTTTTAATTTTTATATTCAGTTGGGGTTTTTTTTTGAAGTTGTAAAATAAATTTAAAAAACCACAAACCAACCAATTACATGTATGCATAGTAACACACATCCCAGGTAGGATTTTGTGCTCATGTTACAAATAACAAAGCTCCTAACATCTTTCAGATTATAAATTGTGTTTATAATTAAAATTTATCTGTAAAAATAAGTTGCATCGGATAAAAAGCTTCTCCATCCAGTTAGAGTAAATGAAGATAAATGCCTCGGAAGCAAGGTGAATCAGTTTAAAAAATATTCAAGTATTGCCCTGTAGGACACAAAGTGTGAATCCTGAGTAGAAGTTATGTCTTAAACTTTGTTGCCCATAAACCTGTTGTTTTAAAAAGTTAGGGATAATCAACAAGAATAAGCAAAAGCTGAATAGCTTGTTTCTGATCTGGCTTAATTGTTGAGCTTTCTTTGTGGTAGCAGTGGAAGACTGCAGCAGGGTGTCTTTATGGATTGGGGTAGAACCATATCCAAATTGCATGATGTGGATTTGGGTTCCATGTCCAGTTAGGGGCTTTTTTTAGTGCTGAATCTGCAGTCCTACTCCAGAGCCAGGGTAACAGAGGCAATACTTGGAATCTGAGACTCTTAAGTCCTCAGGTTGTTGGGAGGAGGCTGCTGGGTTGGGCAGAGCAGTGGCTCTGACCTTGGCTCAGCATGGAGCTTTTGCTGCCACCTGAGTGCCCGGGCTGGGTTCTGTGGGGCTGCAGGGCTGTGTGTCCCCTGTGTCTGGATCCAGAACTGCCATCAGTTCTCTCCATGTTTGCTTTGTGGTTCTCCCAGGAAGATACAGAGAATGACATGTGCTTGCTGAGCTGTAACGGTGTGTAATATTAAAATCAGATTGTCCTTACAGAAATAGACATGTGGGTTTTCAATGCTCTTGCCTGTTGAAAGCTTGCTCACAAACTGGAGCAGGCAGACTGGATTGTGTGAATGCTCTTCATCTTGTCTGAGCACACAAGCCTTCATTTTCTTAGCAGGAAGTTCCTAAACAGTTTTTTAAAAGGATAACTCACTTTGATATGCACTAGGAGCAGCTGTTGTGCTGGTTCTTAGGTCTCAGCTGGTACCTAAAGCTGGCACAGTGTTTGTAGCACAAGGCTGATCACAAACCTGTGTTGAGGGCTCTGTCACAGAGTGTGGCTGCACAGAGGGAAAGCAGCTTCTCAGCAGCTCATCTCATCTGAGCAGGGGCTGTCATGGCAGAGCTGGTGTAGCACAGATGCAGAATCATTTCCAGCTACTGGGTAAGCACCATGACCTGTGCCCTGTCATATATACAACTCCACTAGGCAAGAAACAGGGGGGAGGGTTCAGCATGATTTTTAAATAGCTGAGACTTAGCCATTAAACCAATCTTCACTTCTACAGTAATATGGGATTTTAAAAACAACTGATGGAAGTATTTCTAATGTTACTTTCTGAGTCATTCTAATGTAGTTATCAACTTAGTTGTCATCCTGGATATTTTTTCCAGCATTTTCACTTTATCTGGGAAACTTCAGGCCAACTTATTTGTTCTTCTAACTTTGGAGCTTTGAATATTGGAGCTTTTCTTATCAGAATGTCCTGTTGTTACTCAGACAATGGTTGTGAATCTGCCAAACCTTGATTTGCTCAGATTTCATGAACTCTTGACTCAGAAAAGAAAAAAATGAATGTTTGTCTGTGTGTGCCCAGAATGCACAAAGGCATTTTCCCAGGAACAGGCCCTGTCTGCTAAGGGAAGGTTTTGTGGAACACATCCTTTCAGCCTAGTGGCTGCTATATTGAGTTGTCAGTGGGCAAAACAGTGGAAACAGAATAGTCTTCAGGGTTCTTTTGAATGAATGCACAAGTGTTGTAAAGGAAACTTGTATTTTTGGTGTGTTCTGTATAGTGTCTGGATAGCCCAAAGCTAAACTCAGTGGAGTTTCGCTCATATTTAGGGAACATTTAAGCAGGGAATGGTGAGCTGGAATAGATTACCTTCAGGAAAAGTCAGCCTAATTACTGTTCTAGGTTTAAATTTGAGGGATATCTGGAAAAGTCTGGATAAGCACCTCAACTTTGCAGTACACATTTGAGCTGTTTGAAGGTAGCTTGCTGGTAGCTGCAAGTCCTAGCTTATTTTTTCTTTTACCTGTGAGACTCAGATTTTCCCTACACAATTGGCTTTGCTTTCCATTGACTCTTGGCAGTAGCAGCTTGCTCCCTGGCTAACCCAAATGTGCTCAAATGCAGGTGGGAAAGGCCATTTTAGGCAAACATGAAAACAAAGGTCAAATTGACATCATTGCATATGCTGCAAAAATACAACAAGCACAAATTATACCAGCTTCATCTAATTAAAGTCTCTAGGCAGACATGGTTAGCAGCTTCCAACCTTCCCAGTTTATACTGGTCATATTTTCACTTTGTTTTTACAGACAAATGTCAATGGACACTGCAGCATCCTGAAATCACCCTTTGGCTTACTTCTGAGACTTGACTGAAGCCAAAGATATGCAGGTGGTTCTGACAGCTGCACTCAGCAATAGATTCTAGTCTTGTGCCCATAGAAAGTAGGTTAATCCACTGCTTCTGGCATCATGGGTTAGAAGAAACTTTGAAAGTAAAATTGTGCACTGAAATGCTCTGTTCCCCTTCCCACTGTTAAAATATAGTTAGTGAGATTTTCTTCTCCTTTGTTAGCAATTATTAATGCTAATACTCTTATTTTTGCAATGCTCTATATTTCAAAACCTGAGTTTGCTGAAATAAACAATTGAATTATGTTTATTTTTTTTGGCAGATGGAATCAAAGTGCACTTGCAAATATTTGTAATTGTTACATCTATGTGGGAACTTTTGTAATTTCTGTTAAGGAAAATACAACCCGCGTCAATAACATCAGTCTTTTGGGCAAGTTAGGTTTTTACTTTGAGCTCTGATGATCTGGGTAAGTTTGTTTCCATTCAATGTAAATGTGGTTTCAGATTAGAACGCATGAATAACAAAAAGGCAAAATAACAGGCATGTTAATGGGCACTGATTAAACTCAGTGAGAGACACATGCATTATTCCTACATTATTAACTTTCTAACACAGTTTAAATTGCCATAAATTAAATTTGCATGAATGGTTTAGACCCCCTGTAGAATAAAATGCTTGGCTGTGATAATAGAGTAGAAGGAAATTTAAGTCAAAGGTGAAATCTTAACTGATTGGGAGCTGATGAAATTTCTTATCTGTGTTGACAGTGCAAATTCCTTGTATACTCTGGGTCACCCTAATGAGACCAAGCATCTTCACAGTAATTAAATCACTCTTCAACACCTCTCTTTCTGAAATTGAGGCTATAGGCTGTTTGGGTGATATTTTTCTTGCTGTGAGTATGGGTGCCAGGGAGGAGAAGCACTGGAAGGAGAACAAGGGGAGTGGAGACAGAATTTTACATAGATTTTTTTTTTCCTTTAGTACATACATGCGCATATTTCTGGTTTCTATGAAGTAGACTTTATCTGAAAATCACATCTGAGTATTGCAGTCAAGTTTTAGCTGATAAAATGTGCAAGTCCTTTTTGCAAGTGGATGAAAAATTTAATAGCTGTATACAGTCTTAGGAGATGGAGGACTTGGGCAACTTATTTAATGCAAAACAATATTGAAGACGTGTTGGTTTGGTTTTTTTTTTCGGATGAATTAGTTCAATGAAGAGTTCATAGTGGATTTATTAGACTGTGAGCTCTGGTATAGTATAAGCATGGATATTGTTTCTTAATACAAAGAGTTACTAAGTATTATTGAAATCTGTTAAACACATGGAAAGCAGGTGAGCTCATTCACAGAAGCAAAGCAAGCTGAAAACTATATGGAAGCAAATATTTTTTTTAAGTGTGTTCTGCATTAAGAACTTACCTGGTGTTGAGGCTTGAATGTTGGTCATTTTGTCTTTGTGTAGTCTTCTCTCTAGAAAAGGTTGGTTTCCTTTTTCTTTCCTGTCCCTTTGCCAAGAAAAAGGAAGCTGATTTCCAATGAAGATTTTGTTTCTCACTCCTGCAGCTGATTACTCCATCAAGATGAATATATTGAAGGAGTTGGAGATGCTGAACCTGTGGCACTGCTGGCTGATTTACTTGCAGGTCCTCATTAAGTTTTTTTTCTTCACGAGGATTTTTTGCCAGCCTTGCCTCTTGCATGTTTAAGAAACATATTGTGCATTCTTACAGCAAACCATTACCCATTATGAGCTTCTTTTTTCCCCGTTCTCCATTTTTTCCCCATTCTTTACTTGATGTCAGTTATTTCATGATGTGCTGTATATGAAGATTGTTTAACTGTAAAGTCATTTGATATATCTTTTTATTTCAGTCAATTAAAATAAACTTGCTCTGGTTTTATTCCACATTACAGAAAGATCACTGGGGAAACTTAAAGAAATTATATGAATGTTTAAAACTTACACTCTCTTTTAAAGTATTGTTAGTGATTATTGGGTAGTTAATTTTACTTAGTAATAATATCTCACTAGTGGCAACATTTTCTAATTGCTAAATAAAAAGCTGGCATAATAACGTTTGGGAGGCGAAGAAATAACTTTCTGATGGACTGGATAAATGATTTTCATCAGGCAAGAGGAACAGTGACTATTAGTGTGGGCAGCAAGAACAAGTGACAGCCAAGCCTGAATTGTTCCTATGTCTGTTTCAACACACACTTGTTTTGCCTTCTCACACATTTAGTTTTATGACTCACAGTTAATGTGTTTTTAGGCGAAAGGTGTGGAGAGAACAGCCGTCTGAAAAGGCCACTGCAAGAGTATTTGTTCAGTTGCAAGTGAGTAAAAAAAAACAGTGTGAAACTTAAGCTTAAATTGAAAAATTGTGCGGAGTTGGACGTGTTCGTGACCCTCTTTCATATAATCAAAACGATGATATGACAATGCATTAGAAAAAACTGATCGTGGTTTTGAAAATGAAGTTCTATATTTGGGACACTGAGTTGATGTTTCCAATGCAAGGCACATTAAAAGAGAGCAGGTGCACAGTGTTGAGTCAGGCTCTGTGCAAATGTGTCACAATTCTCACTTGTGTTGCTGCTTCTGGGAGAGCTGTGAGGACCCCTCTTGTTTAAAAGCTCTCGTTGCACTCTGCAGGGACATCAGATTTCCTTAGTGAAACTCCTTATTAATTTTGAATTTTAGTGACTTTAGAGACTATGAATAAAAATGATCTAAATAGGCTAATTGGCTCACAGTATTAACACAAAAATTCTGTTCAGTAGGAGTCTGATGTTAGTGATGATTCTTGAGCAAAGTCATTAGTTGAAGCATTTCCAGGAAAATTATTGCTGAAATTATTTACAGAATCACCATCTATTTTGATGTTTGGGTATGCTTGATCCAGAAGGCTGGGATCACAAAACAGATCCCTTTCTGTGGAAAGATACCTTCTACTGGAACAGAGTCCATGTCAAATGTATCACCTGATAGTCCTATGCAAGTATTGAATGACTTTGCATTTTGACTGCTTTGGCCAAGAATATCTATTTATGGCAGTTTGTAAATGTTAGTAAATGTTATTTAAGCCTATGTTTTCCTCTGGCCTTCCAGAATACCTAAGTCATATTAAAGGAGTTTGGAATTGAACCTCAATAGCAGGTTGCTGCCTATTACTCTATGGTGTTATTTCACATGTTAATTGAGTATTGTCTTGAAAACCATACGTACATTATTGCTTAAAAATACATGCTTAGAACAATAATGGGCTGGGGGACCTCTATTCTTTTTGTATGTTTGGGAGTTTTTTCCCACTGACTGAGATCTCCAAGATCTGGAAGTGAAGGAACATAGCTGAGATCATGGTTTTTTTGAAGCTTTAGTCTGTAGACATGTAAAGTATCAGACTGAGATGGAGGAGGTGTGGGTGGAACAGAAACTGTTCAGGCTTTTCCCTTCTGTCCCATGCCAGAAACAGATGGGTGGATGAGGTAATTTACCTATCTGGACTCAGTCACAGCCACCTCCCTGGTCTGGGCTTCAAAAACCAGCTTGCTGCTATGACAACAGGATACTGATTTGGTCATTTCAAGGAAAGGTTGTGCATAGTGTGTTTATAGAATCTCTAAAGTAGCTAGAAATACTTAGAATATATATTGTCACATAAATTATAAAAATGGTAGTGTAGACATTGTAATCAATATAAACTGTTATTACATACACAGTGCTGCTTTCTAATACATGGAGAGAGCATTCTAAATAATGTAAGGAATTAACAATTCATGAAAAGCAGCCACTGTGAGCTTCAAAGAAGTCATTAAACACAACCTTTCAGATTTTTAGCTTTGTTAAGATTCAGTATTCAAATCCAGTAGCTTCAGATGTATGTACACATAAGTCATGTAGTACTTTTGCTTTTTGCAACTCAATCAACAAATGAAACATAAGTGAAACAGTTTATTTTTGTTATTTAAAAGCCTCACATTTTATTCAGATCAGTCTTTTCAACATTTGACATGGTGACAAGAGCTTGTTACATATTAACCGTTAGAAGAACGCACCCAGCTTTATTTTTGTCTTGACATCTGTCTTAAGCTCTTTTTTTTAAAATCTAGACTACAATATGGCTTTGTTTGTAAGAGGTGTATCCAGTTTCTGTGTTCTATTAGCTGAATTTTGGAATAATGGAAAATGGATCAATGTGTGTATTTTCTTGTCAGTTCAGACACACTTAATCTCCATGTCTAGTCTTGGGGGGAATGTTCTCATGTTCTTTTTTTCCATGTGAAGTTTCTTGTATAACCAACCTCAGCTCTTATGTGGTGATGAGAGATCCCCCTCTTAGGAAGGGGAGCTCTTCACTGTAAAATGTAATATTATATGTGCCAGGGTTTTTGTGAGCCAAGTGTATTTTAGCTTCTGTATTATGGCAGGTGTTAAAGACTTAGAAGAAGTGATTTACTGCTATGGAGCCATTTGAGTAGGAACTTGAGCAGAAAAGTGTTTGTGGGGGTTTTCGTTGGTTTTGTTTGTTTTCAAAGGGATTCTGCCTTGTGCTTGCTTGCAAAGAGAGCTACCCTGTGACAGGGATGGAGAAGAAGAGATGTAAGCTGAGTAACAACTCTGCTGACACTCTTGTTCTGAGAGGAAGAAGTACTTTCTTCTAGTCTGTCCTTCATTCCACATTCCTTAAATCTGTCTTTGCTATGAAAGACTGTTGAAGGAGAATACAGAAAATTCAGAAGCCTTTGCTTCCTTAACTATTTTAATGCAGATTTAAAAAGTATTAACAAAGATTTGCTACGTCAGTCTGATGATTTTCATTTGAATGCTTTCTCTTTCAGTAATATCTTGCAGGTACTGATTTAGAGGAAAAGAATACCTATGTAAGGAACTCCTCTTTGGGCTTGATCAAGATTCTGTTGTGTTGCATTAACAAGAACAGATGAGTGACCAAGGGTGTTTTTACACACCATTCTACATTTGAATTGTTTTTGGTGTGTGTCTTTCTTTTCCTCCTTGCTTTCACTCAGACAAGTCTTTGTGTGTGCATTGCACCTCCATGATGCACAGTGTGGTCTTTCTCAAAGACCAGAAGATGTTCCAAGAACAAGGAAGAAGCTGCCCTGGCTGCCTTCTCAGTCAGGCTGTGTTCACAGTCTAGCACACTCATGTGTTTTGCAGTTATGAGTAAGATTTGCAAACCAAATTAGAAAAGTACCATTGATAAACTATAAAGACTCTTGTGGTCTAATCAGATAGATGGCTGGTTGCTTTTATTTTCTGTAATGCTCTGTTGTTCTAGGTTATTTAGTTTAGATATACATGAATTTTTTTATATGAAAATCACTTCCTTAGTGGTATTGCAGAAAGATCTCTTGCAATGTAGAATTGGGATTGGTTTGCCTCACTGACAGAGGCAGGTCTCTGCACTGGTGTTCAGAATTTCCAGTCTGGCTCCATGGGTTGTAACTAATGGCACACTAACTATATTTTCACTGTAGAAAATGTGCAATAATTATATTGAAATGCTTCTATTTTTAGAATGTGATAGAGTGCCTTAGTGCCTCATGTTTCGACCAGCTGTTGCACTTTTTTTGTGACTGATTTCCTTTTTCCCTTGGAATTCTAGCAATTTGCCAAATGAAGAAAAGCATTTGAGTAAGAGCAGTATGTTTTACAAGGTCCAATGAAAAATCTGCTTCTGTACCAGAATGCTTAAAAGGGATAAATGTGAGGGATTAATCTGAGAGAAAAACTCACAAGAGTATATGAAATGATGTGGTTTATCTTAAAACCTATTTGCTATAAAAAGGCTTGACAAAATCGTGTGCATTTACCCGCTAGTTAGGGTTTAAAAGTTGTTTGTTTGCTTGTATCTAGAATGTGTTAGTTTGTGTAAATTTTGAGGAAGAGTAAATCCTCTTCAGTTTTGAGAGAAAAGTCAGCTTTTTAAAGGAAGACCTGAATGCCTCTAAGAAGTGTACCAGGTTTTGGTAGCATGCATATCATATAGGTTTCTTCCCATATTAAACCATTGCAGAACGAGAGTATTTTTGTTCTTCTTGTTTCATACTTGTAGGTGTTGGCAGTGACAGATGCACTAAAATACTACATGCAAGAGCCAGAAGAAATGACACAGCAGAACCTGGATGTTAGAGGTAGGATTTAAGTGAAATACAAGTGGCTTTTATGCCTCTGAGTGGCAAATGTACTTTGTAACTGCTTAAAGGGATTTTCTCTTTTGATCATTTCAGCAAAGGTGTACAGTCTGTGTAAAGCCACTAATCAGAGTTAACTTGAGGGAATCTAGGATGAACCTGCTTGGTTTTAATTAGAATTATTTAATAAGCAATTACCACTGCTGTCTGCATGCAGAACCAAAAGGGGGAGTGGTGTTCCAGAGTTTCTCCTGAGGAAGGAAATAGTTCCCATCATGGTGCTGTAACTCAGCTTCCTGCTACACTGCCGTGTAAGGGAATAAGAAAATTTTGCTGTGTTTGTTGAGATACAGTGAAAATGTAACAAATGTCAACAGTAGCAGGGTGTTACTTTCTAAATAGGCGTTATGAACTTAGAATTAAATTTTTTGTATGTTTTGAAAGCTTGTGACAAAAACAGCATTTGCAAGATCTGAGAGGAAGAGCTAAAGGCTTCATATGTAAAAACTTTACATATCTTCTATTTGGAAAACCATCTTGATGGCAAACTGCAGAGTTAAGATATGCAAATATCCTGTCAGCTTGATAATCTTTTAGGTAATCCCTGCTACATTTTCCCAAAGGCTGGCAGCTCTCTGGCTAGCTTTGAGAGCTCTTCATTTTTCTCTAGATGATTGCTTAAGTGATTTTGGAAGCAGATTCTCTGTTTCTAGGATTGGCTACCTGCTCTCTTGGAGTCCAAACAATAAAGCTGGGCTTGTGTGCCTCAGGTTTATTATCAGACTTTTCCTTAAGTTAAATCCACCACCTTCCTTTCCTCATACTTGTGAAACTGCTAAAGCTGTTCAAAAGCTATTCTTGAGTGCTTGAACAGAAAAATCAGACAGATGGTTTCTGTTATCAAATTATTTGCCTTTGTGGAAATTGAATATTTTGTTTTAGGAATACAAGTGGTTTTCTCTTGGCAGATGAAGAAAAGTATTTTTGTTATGGGCTGGTTTGATGCTAAATTGCACAAGAATGAGCTGCCACAAAAGATGGAGTGGTGGGGTGCTGTGCTGGGTCTGCAGGTTGAGCTGGGCTTGCTGCGTGCACTGCACTCTCTAGATGGGCTTTAGGTACCAAGCATGGACTATTTTTTGGGAATCAATGTGCTGTGGTCAGGTCTGCACAGAGTCAGTTCAGCTGAAGCATAGCCCTCCTTGAGCCTTGCACAAGTGGCTCAGATCAGTAATTCACCTTGCCTTTGCAATATGAACATATTTTAGTATCTAATAGTTCAGATCAGTAGCTCACCTTGAATTTGCAATATGGACTTGTTTCAGTATCAGTTTGATCTTCTCACATGCTGAAGTCTGTCTGGGAATGTCACTGTGTTTTCAATTGTTTATGTCAATAGTTGAAGACTTTAAAGAGAAAAACTTGTAGAAAAGCTGAAGCACTGAAGCACAGCTGAAGCACTAGACAGTATTACCTACATCAAAGCAGAGATTAAATTCAGCCTTGATATTGGAGTGTAACTTGAAATTGAAGTTAGTTTGTGTAGGGTGATCTCTCCGATACCTCACTGAGGAAAAGACAAGACAAAATATTCAGTAAAAAAAAGGAGTCTCTGTGGGAGAAAGAGGATTACATCATCTCATCTTTTCAGGCTAGAACTTGCAATGAGGTGGAAAAGGCAGTCTTGTCTTTTATGAGCTTTTGTAGAAATACACAGAAATACAGTTACTGCCATTAATATGCAAAGTACTGAAGTTATGTTGAGTGCAAGAATGTGCCTGCAGGTCTGCATTAAGGGTTTAGAAGACTTTATTGTTTGACACAAAATAGTGATGCTGAAGTTTCAGAGAAGTGGAAAAAAATGTCAGGAAATAAAAATTGCTTCTCCCCTGATGGGATATTTAAGATTAATTATTAAATAACTCAGTAAAAAATTCACACTTGCTTCAAGGTACTCTAATTGGATTTACTTTAATATACTGTCCTAACTTACTGGAAGAAATATTGAAGATTTTTTGACAGTTTCAGTGTAACTATAGTAAAAATAATAATGGAATCCTCTCAGTGGTATACAATTTTACAGTATACACATAACCAAAATTAGCAACCAACTAATTTCATGCTGTGGGAAATATAGCTGCTAAATGGTAGTTTACTATTTAGTTTTTTATTCCAGGTTTCTTTGGCCACTGTTGTTCATGGGAAATATTTCTATGACCTCATTCTGCTTGTAGCTTGGACTTAGTTTTATTTCCAGACTGAATTTGCTTACAGCCAGTTCTTCTGGTAATCTTGCCAAATTTTGTAGGCTACCATGGTCTTAAATAGTTTTTATTAGTGGTTTTGTTTGTTTATTTGGGAGGTTTTTGGGGTTTTTTGTTCACCATTTTGAAGAATTGTGTTTTCCATCACTTCTTAGAATTTTGGAGAGTGCAATAAGAAATGAGTAGTAGTTTTTTATACTTTAGTTGGTACCTAGAAGACATAGAAGGGTCATTGTTATTTTAGTACTTGCTAAGAGATGAACCATCTGGTAAATAGTAGCTTACAGCTTCATAGTGACAGGTGATGCTTTTTAAAGATGCTTCATTAACACTAATGATATTTTTATTAACTGCTTTACAGAAAGGTGAGTAAATAATTAACATTTTACGAACATTGAGAGAACTGGTGAATGTTAAGTACAGGCTGTTATTCCTTTGTTTGGAAAATGCTTAAGTATAACCTAGAAAGATTTTTGGTTTTCTCTCTATTGTTTCATGTTTCTGAAGAATATTTAAGAAGGAAACCACAAAATTTCAGTGTACTGCAAGTTTCTAAGAGCTGGGATCTTATTCAACACACACTTTTTACTGACTTGAAAGTACTATAAAATAATGATAGGCTATTCTGTGCCATTATTTTTGTTGCCATCAGCTGTATTTCTTGAGGATTCAGTGAAAAGGCATTTAAAACCTTGTAGTGCTGTTGTACATGTCCTAGATAAAGTGCTAAGTGATGGAGATAATTCTTAAAACTTTGTACTTTAATGCTGATCACAGAAAAGAAAGCTGGTTTGTGTCATGTTTTTCTTTGGGTTACTGATTTTCAGTGAGAGCCTTACCTTAAAGGATTTTCACCTCTAAAGTTCAACATGTTAGTCTTCATGCTTCTCTTATTTGCCATAATTAATTTTTAGTCTAAAATCAAACTTTTTTTTTTTATTTTGCAAGTCAGCCCTTTTATTAATACTTAGGATGAGTCTCTGTTGCACAAGTAAAGATATCTTACCTCAGGCAATCCCTGCTGTACATCTGCAAGAAAATATTATTGCTTTGAAGTTCTGAAAACTGTGTATCCAGCTTTTTTTGTCATTATCCTGCTTTTCAAGTATTTTGCCTAGTTCTTTCTCCTAGTTGAAGCTAATTAATTATGCAAGTTAAACACTACAAAGTGAGAAGGAGAACATGCTTGAAATGAGGAAGGGCTGAAGTTTGTATTCTGCAAATAAAATAAAAATTCATCAGCATAATGGGTTGTTTTTATTTTCAGTTTTGTGTCCATCCATGTGGCCTCTGATCAGTCAAACTCGAGGTGCTTTCACTGGTAAGGGGCTGATGGGACCTTGGCCATGTTCTCTGGAGACTTGTCAGCTGTCCTGTGAGCTTGGTGAAATAACCTGCTCTTGGCAGTAGTTTCAGACAGTACTCAGTGATGAATGTCTTCAGGAAGAGAACTTGTGCTTTCAGAAGAGGTTGGTAATGAATAGTAACTTTAGGGAATTCTTGGCATGAAGGGAAAACATGCTCGGTTCAGGGGTTCTTTGTATCAGTGAAATTATTATTCCAAATCACAATTCTCTTACTCTGGTAGCTCTCCCAGTAGTTAAATACGTTAAGAATCTGAAGTAGGACTTTGCACATGGAGTCTGAAAAGATAAAAGGGAAGGAGAAAGACATGATTTGATTTTTTTCAGAAGTGAGGGACTTTACTCCTGGCTTTCTCTTTTCTAGGACACTCTCAATAGCTGCTTGGGGTCTTATCTGCTCCAATGCATTTTCTTTTTATGCATTGCCCAGCTGAATTGAGGCATAAGCACAGAAGCTGATCTCTGAAAGGCTGCAAGTTCAAAGGCTTGCAGTGCCAGGGTCGGGGGTTGCAACTTTTCAGACTGCCTTTATAGACGTCTGGCATAAGCTTTGAATTCTATTTTTATTTGACTTTCTGGTTTTTTCTGTTTCAGAAATTACATGATTAGCCTCACTAAAAGTATCTAAGATACCTTAGTTCCAAAAGGAGAGCAAGTACAAATTTGTATAACTTGTTATCAAAATCTAAGCCTATGTCATAAGTACAACTAGAGCAGAGAAAATAAAAAAGACAATTTAAGACTATTTGATTCCAAGGAGGGAGCTAGGAACTCAAGAAAATAAAATACGAACTTACATGGAATTATTATGTTAAATGAGAGAGTGGCTTGGAAGAACTGAAACACAAAATACAATGTTCCTTCTGATGGTTTCGTATCAGTCTGTCCTTTCAAGAAAGCTAACAAGGCATTTTGCTCCGTCATGCAGTGTGTGTGTGTTACATCAGGGGAGAATTGGGAAAAAAACCCAAGGAGCTGGAGTTGACCTGCTGACAGCCTAGGTTTTATTATCTACAGGGAACATGAAATTGCTGACACATTTTTCTCACCATAATTACTAATTCAAGTATTTCATCTCTATCCTTTCAAATGCTTTCCTACCACTTCTGTAATTTAGACTTTCTATTAGGAGAATTCACTGGGGTCCTGTTTAAGGTCTGTAGGAGTTCTGGGTGCCATAGAGTGATGTCATATTTTCAGCCAAAACATTTCTGACAGCAAATGTAGTCGTTGTTTGGTGTTTCTTAAATCATTTAGGTTTTGTTGACATTTCTTTTAAAAGAAATAAAACAAAGAGGATCTGTGAAGTTCAGATATTTCTTTTTTTGAAAAGGAGTTTTTAATTGGTTTTTTTTTCAGAAATCTCAGTTTTACTTCATGGTGAAATAACTTCACATAAAAAATAAACAGCAAGTTCAAACAATGTTGAGAATTGAAAGAAAATGCCTTCATTATCTTAGTTTTTCCATGTGCTCAGGACTAGTTATTCAGAATGTCAGCACAGTTCAAATATCCACCTCAAATAGCAAAATTGTTCTCCCACAGCTATTTCCTAGGAATATTTGCATCCAAAAATCACTCTAAAAAGAATTACTTGTTTCTGCAGCTTATAAGCAGGTAACATGAAAAAAAGCCTCCACTTTCCATTGCAAAGATAATACCTGGATTAGTATCTGCAAATTGGTAGGAATGTAATGCATCAATTTTAATATTGTCATTTGACCTGATCCTTCTCTGTTTTTGTCTCGTTACTTCTGCTTTGTCCTGTTCTATACTTTTATCTGATACGTACTAAAAACTTCCTACTGTTATGAAATTAACACAAAGATCCATCTCTCTCGTCTGCCCTGGTAATGTTTTTCCAAGCTTTGATAGTGACTTCTTCAAAACTCTGAATGCCTCAATTTTTTTTTCTTTTCAAGTTTGTCTCCACTCACTCAGTTTCAGGTAAATGCTGAAGTCCTTCATGACATTTTTGCTTCCTTTTGGTTTAGCCAAACACACTTGACAGTAAATAGGATGGGAGATAAAAAGGATTGGAAATAACAAGTTGCAGCACAGGAAGGACCTTCCTCAGTGCAGGGGGGGGCACTTGGCTCACTGCTTTGTTGGTTTTTAGCTGTTCCTCTCTTTCCTGGCACTGCCCTTGGAACACTCTCAGGCCACTGCTCAGGTGTCCAGCTCTTTCCTGCTCTGTTCCTTGGCAGCTGGACCTGTTCCTGTTCCGGGTCTTCTCTGCAATACAAATGCAACCCTGGTGTCTGCAGTGCAGGATTGTTGTGTGCAGTGGCTGGATGAGTTTTCCTTCTAACACAGCGTTTTGGATTGGTGGTGTCAATATGAAAACACTGCGGTGAATAACTTGGGAGCAATACCTGCCAGTAAAATAGGGTGCTTCTTGATTTTCAGTTTGTATTTTCCAGCAATATCTGAGTGTTTCTTTGCAAGAGCCTAAGCCACTGGGATTTTTGGGCTTTGGTTAGAAACAGAAAATCTGTGTTAGGCTTTTGTAAACGTTTTAAACCTGAATGAATCTGCAGTACAGCCTAATCTACTACTCCTTGTTGAGTAAAAGTACTCAGAGGGAAATAGCATAATTTTAGACTTATATTCATTTTGATATATTGAGAAGTAACTCCTAAGAAGAAGAAACAGGCAAGAGAAACTGACTTTAACTGCTTCACCATATAAAAGGTGTCATGTAAATTATCTTGAGAGAAGATAATGATTATAAAACATCTAAGCTTACTTTGAGCTTTGACTGAAATTTTGAGTTGTTGCCTTGTTCAGTGAATAATTTCTTGAGGGTTTTGTGTCATATTCTGCCAGGCAAAGACAAAAACTTTTAGTATATTTGGACATGAAAAGTCATGTTTTCTTTAAAAGAAATCTAATGTTCAACCACTTTGCTGTGTCATGAGTGCCTGCTCTTCAGATGGGTTTTTGAAGTGGCACATTTCGTGACCTGAGACTAATTAAACCAAGATCCTCTGCAGTAAAATACACACTTGAGACAGGGGAATTCAGCTGAACTAACTACGCAAAGGATAAGAATCAAATACTAAAGTCTATTTCTTCACTCAATACAGCAATAAAGGTACATTTGTGTGGTGGTGACTTTATCTCTTTTAGTCTTTGCTCCCAAAGGTGGAGAATCTGTTCTGAAATAGGATTTCCCTTGCAGGTTCTTTGTTTACAGTATGCTTTTCCATGCCTTTTGTAAACTGCTGGAAGTATTTCCACTAATTTAAAATGTTTTATTTTACTTCTGTTGTAATTACATATTAGTGAAAGTTACAACCGTATTAATTAATTTCAGTTTATAGAAGGCTGTCTTGTATGAAGATATATACATATTTGTATGAAAATTCTTCCAAAAAGAAGAGTTGCGTTTTTATTTAGTTTGTCCCTAATTTTTTTTCCATGCAGGTTTGTCATACAAGTTGTGAAACTCGTGCTTGTGGGAGTTTTTGTTAGTCAGTGATAGGCGTCTGCTGAAGGCAGAAGTGGAGAGATAGGGAGCAAAGGATTAGCCTTCATTAAAAAACCTAAAATTAAAGAAGAAAGCTCTTATGTTTGGCTCTGAGATCACTGTGCTTCCATCATTTCTGATCTGTGTTGCTGTGTTTCAGCAGGAGGGTGGAACACAGTGTCCCTGCTAAGTTTCCTAGGCAGACACACAGCCTCCTCAGGTCCCTCAGTAGGATTTAGAGGAGATGACTCTTTGTAGCATTTTTAACTTGCTTATTTCCTTTAAAATATAAAACTGAATGATAGCATAGATTCGAAATATTTTCTTCAATTTTTTTGTAGGAATGACTATAAAATTCAAAGCTTGTTGTCAAGAACCTTTGCTCAATTGAAACTTCCTAACAAAATTCACTTTTCTATAAAGTTTGGTAGGAATAAAAAACAACTTATAAATGTCAAAAGCTTTTTCCAAATAACAGTATTTTTACTTTTTAGAATAGATTATATAAAGGTTTAATATTTAGATTAATTTTCTCTGCTTTCTGTGTGAGTTTAGAAAAATATTTCCTGCATCTTGCAAGAATGCTTCTAAGATTGCTCTTAAACAGTGCCCTCCCTCTGTCCAGCTAAAGACTTTTATTAAATGAAATGTTTATTAAGCTACAGAGAAAACAGAAAAACAACTTTGAGCTGAATTTTGGGGAAATCGAGTTACAAATCTTGCTGTAAAAAAATAAGAAAGTGTTTTTAGATTCAGGTATATCTACACCTGTATTATATCACAGTTCCATTAGAGCTGTGAGTCATATTTTCACTTAAAAGACACAATTATATACCCTTGGCAAGGAAGGAGTAAGCAGGAGAAAAGTTCATATGCAACATGTTCTCTCTGGAGAGATTAAAGAACCAAGTGATTCTTTGCAGAATGTGTTTATGAATCTCACCAGCTTTAACTTTAGGGGAGAGGGGAGGAGGGGGAAAAGAATTAGCTGACTAAATCTTTCCCTTCAGATGGAAGATCATAAAAAAATTATGGTCTTGACAGCAGCTTTTTTTCTTTTCTTCAGAATATTCAGTTTTCTTCTAGCATAGTGGGTTTGGGATTTGTGGGGACATAAGTGAAAAAAGCTTACAAGACAGACAAAATAACCCAGTAATGTTGCCTTGTTGACCTGATGGGGATTTTTTAGACTGAATTTTCTTTGGAGACTTAGGTACACTCAGCAAACATACCTGTGCAATGGCCAAAGGCTTCCAAGGTGAAAAAGAGGATTTGTGAGTCACTAAGATCAGCTTTTACCCACTGTCTTGATTCAGAAGGGAGCTGAAATAAATGAACCTCTTTATACAAATTAAAAGACAGTATCTGTAAATGCTACAGTGTCACTACAGATGAACCTACTGTGTATCTATAGGAGAGGTTTTCTTGTATTTCTGCTTTTCAACTCTTTTCCAGACAACATAATGACAATCACTGAACAACTCTGCTTTTCTGAAATGTGTGATGCCTCTGTGTCTTTGACATAGCTGGCCAGATCTGAAGCTTTAAAGCCTGTATCTTCCCCTGAGAGTAATTTCCAAATCAAAGGAACTGCATAGTGAGGGGTGGTTGCCATTTCTGATACCTAATGTGCCTTACACCTGTGGGAACTTGCTCAGTGAGTGAAAGGAAGAAAATGTTGCTGCTGAGCCAGATAAAGTCAATTGAGTCTGGTCTCATGGTCTGCTTTTTAACTAAACTCCATTCTGAGGCCAGAGGCTGATGATCACTTTATTTGTGAAATACATGTCCCAGTGAATCAGTGATTTTGCTGTGACCCTGTGGTGCTCTGAGTGGATATAGAGCATACTGAAGTAGGAAGTGAGCTGAGCAAGGGCAGGATTTACAAGACACTGATTTATGGAGCTTGGTTTGAGAGGTACTGAGGGATCCTGAAACCAGTATAATCTATCAAATCAATCTACACATGATTCTCTAATTCTAACTCTATATGAGCCATATTTGGCTGGAATTTAGTCTGCCTGTCTAGAAGTAGGACACACATTTTGGGAAAAGGAACTGCAAACAACATCTGAAAACTGTTGGCACAATATGCTTGAGTCTTTATGCAGGAAAATGTATTTAATAACATGCAACCGGAGAGAAGAATAATAACTGATTTCATACCATTGGGTGTGCAGGAAACTTGTCTAGCAAATGCAGGGTAGGGATGTCTAAAATCAATATCAGCCTTCAATATTGTGACTTCACCAATAGTAGTGCAATCTTACATTTTTACTAATTTTGAGCTTAAAAACAACAATTAGGAATTCTCACTTGATTGTGGTGCATTTTAAGCTGTTCATCATTTTTGTTATTTAGTCCAGATTTACATGTCTAGTAAAAATGTGTTTGCATTACAAGCCTATAATTTTACATAAGGTATTGTGCCTGTGGCATATCTGGGCCCTGAACCAGAAATGTCTTTCTCTTAAACCACAAAACTGCTCTTCTAGCTCATTGTGTTTACCTGGGGGGGAAAGAAATCCCACATCCTGTATTTTATGGGCTGCTTTCAGTAGAAGCTATTTTTCAAGTTTTAAATACGTTTTTGCTCCCAGTAGGATTTTTGAATATTCTTTTTGAAGCTTGAATACATTTTTCTATCTTCTAATTTTTCCCCTATCCATTTGACAGCTCTAGCTTTTTGTGCATTTTTTTTTTTTTTTTTCCAGTTGAAGTAATTGTGAAGCATTTTTAAAATTTTTGATGATATTTTGTTTTGGTTTTGTATGCCATATCAGTGAGCTGTGAATACAGAACCCATTGCCTCACCACGTCAGAAACAGCAGTGTCCTTTGGGCGCCTAGATTACAAAATTTAGGAGCTGGAGGCTTTTCTTTTACTTTCAGATAGAACTTTGCTGGTTATTGAGTCAGTGAAGATGCCTTCTTTTTGTCCTCCTGCTTCACACTTGATCAATGGCAAGCATGGAGATCTCCCAGTATCTTCCTTGGGCACGTGGGTGAGCCCTCTGTGCTTTCAAACGAAGTCATTCTAAGTTACCTGTGGCCTGATAAAGATCTCAGAGAAGCTGAGCACAAGGCACTAGAGATGAGTGAGAAATCACCACTGTCTGGGAACAGCAGAAAACTCAATCTAGTTCATGTGGCCTCTGAGATGATGAGACCTCAATCCTGCAGTGACGCAGAGCAATAATCTGTAAAGCTTTCTTGGCTTCACCCTCAGAGAGACCCTCAGCCTGGGACCTGGCTGCTGCTTTCCCATCCCCACAGGCTGCTTGGCTGAAGGAAGCACAAACTATTGTAGCCATTACTACTTTTATACACTTGATGCACGTGTACCCTTACACATATAATGTATATTTAGCATGCCTTAATAAAACATTGAATATAACAAAACAGTGGCAATGAAAATTACATGCTCTTATAAACATCTTTATTTTAAACAACATTTTGTGCTGTGATGCAGCAGAGGCATCTACAACATAATCAGCTCCGTAAGAGGAGAAAGTAATTTCTTAGAATGATCCTAGAGCCCTTTGTTAATGTCAAGGATAATTTGGGCTGACTGATTTGATTGCTGCTCTTTTCCGGCAAGAGGTCTCGATAAATGAAACTGCTTGCCTGGATAATTTAGGCTTATATGATTGCCAGCAAACTAATGATGCAAACACAGCTGAAATAAAATTTCTGCTTTATAGTGGAGGTTAAAAAAAAAAAAAAAAAGGGGGGGGGAGGAAAAATCCACTGAAAACACCTGCTGTATAAATGTCAAAACAGGGAAGAGCCGTTTGCCAGTCTCAAGATGGAAAGTGGCTTGCGTGCATTATGAGACATGTTTCAGACAATTGGCCTTTACAGATCACTAAGACATTGTTTTGTATTGTTGCAGTCAAGTGATCTATTCCCTTCTGCTTTCTGCCCTTGTCAAAACAGGCTGTTAAAGTTTAATGGTTTTAAGACAGGAAATTTTCTTTAAAAAAGAGAGTGAAGCTCTGCAGATATTTGCAATGAACTTGCTATTCTGCAGTGATTTTTGCAGATTGAAGTTACAGCTTCTTCATTTAGAAAATTTATGAATTGCAGTACATTGGCTCAGACCATTTCTTTCTGGCCTGAGTACTTTGGAGAAAGAGTGGTTCTGGTGCACATTTTGATTCCTTATGTCACATGTAGTTCTGTCTGGGAGTAACAGAGCTGAGTCTGTTCCTCAGCTGCGCTACTTAATGAGGAAATATTACAGGCTGTGAGAGGTGGGGGAGATGAAACCTGAAAGTGTTATTATATTTGGCTCTTAAAATGCTTCAGAGGCCAATTCATCATTTAGTTCTAGGTCAGCCTGTTCCTTATTACTTGTTATTTTTTTGATTTCTTGTTGGTTTTGTGCTTTTTTGTGACCTCATCAGGACATACCAACCATAAGCAAGTGGTTGGAAAGTTTGTAAATTACTGAGGTTCAAAGCAGAATAATTTGTAACAAACTGTCTTTGCACTGATTGTTTTAAAGCTGTCTGCCATGAGTTTTCTTCACTTCAGCTGCTTTGATTGAAGACTTCCAGTTCTTGGGAAAAACTGCACCTCATTATGAGCAGAAATCTGACATCATTAGGAGTTCAGCAAGTCAGAGGTGTATCAGTGACTAAATAGCTCAATGAGTAGTGTAGTTTTATCTCTAATTAAGTGGATTTACAATTATGAACTTTGGAGCTGATCAGGCCACATTATTTGTTCTCCTCACTGTTGTTTATTTAATCTTTCTGTAATGCTTCCATTCATTGTCAAATCATTCTGTTTTACAGATTGTGAAAGTCTAGATTTTTTTTCTTTTTTTTTGGTAGCACTGCTAAAGTAAGTTGGGTTTTATGAAAGTTAAATTCAGTTCTTCATGAAATTTTAGGGAATGGCTTGAAAGTTACGAAAGTAAAATATGTTTGTGTCAAATATGCACATTCATGGACTAGATATTGCTTAGGTTAAAAGAAGTGCTTGTGTACATAATGAATATCAGATTTTTTATTAATAACCTTAGAGAAAGTAAGTAATCTGTTTTATAACTGATTTATTGTTATGGTATATATGAGGGATCATGGAGTCATCTTTCTCTGCAAGAAAATCATAACTTCTCTTATTTTCTTATGAATGCTGAATCTTTTGAGTTGTTATTATCTTGGACTTTTAAATTGTGAAGTTTGAAATAGAAGCATACTCATGTAACTTCAGATGGGGAAAGCAGTATCCTTCAGTACTGACTTTGATCTGTAAATAAGTTTCTAGCCACAGGCATCTGTTTGGGCCTGAACCTGTTGATCAACTCTCTACCATCAGATTTCTAGGCTGGATTTTCTCTACAAATTTAATAACTGCCTTTCCAGCTAGGTATGGCCAGAGTAATCCTCACGAATTTTGTTCCCTAGATGCATGCTGTAATATTCAGCTTGGCTCTTGGGTGCCTCTACTTGTGTTCTAGAGAGGCAAGGCCACCTCAAAAGCCTGGAATACCCGTAGGCAGTGAGGATACCTGTGAGGGATGTGACAGGATTTTTGAATGAGCAATTTGGATGTCAGCCCTAATGCAACAGAAAAAATTGTCCCACCTCCTTACACCACTTTTTCTTTAGAGATTCCAGGTTAAAGTAGGATACAGAAACATTCCAATCTGTACTTGAGAATGAATGAACTTGATGGGTTTTTATTCTCAGAAGCATGACTATTTTTTAATTGCATTGACTGATTTAATAGAAATTACAGTGTTTCCTTAGAAACCTCACCTTGTTTGACATACACAATTAATCAGCAGACAGCTTTGGGATGAAATGCAGCAGCCTAATGAGACCAAATCCTGATTATACTGATTAGTAATGAGAGTTTGTAAAAACTTGGGCTATCTGATCAGCAGGATTGAAGCTGTGTCTGTTTGGGTGTGTGTACACATGGCAGGGAGCAGGGGGATGGGGGGAGGAAATCCAACTTCTTCCATATACCTTAGTGACCAGGAAGTACAGAAGGCAGCTGCCCTGGCAGCCCCAGAATCCCCAGCCATGCCTTGTAGAGAGAGCCATTTTGAATGGAAAACTTTTCCCAGGCTGTCAGTGAGGTTAGTGAATACAATGTGCCTACAATGACATTTCAACTTTATTGAAGTTGTTTCCCCATCTCAAGTCTTCCACCTGTTGCAAAAACTGGGAATCTCCAAATTTCAGACTCCTTTTTCCAAAGGAGGCTGCTGGACACTGGATTGTATCTGATGGCCTTGGAGGCCTGAGATTGATACCATCATTTCCTGCCTCTAAGACTATCTGGCTGATGAATCTGACATGAAGTCTTTTCCCTTGCTTTTCACAGGGTGACAGTTACACATTTTAAGGAAGCTTGTGGTATCTGAGAAAAATTATAGATGACTGTTTGAGGTCAGTAAAACATGCACATTTATATATGTAATTGTACACACACATATATACATGCATATATATTTATGTATGTATAAATAGAGAGTGGTTTTTTTCTTCCTATGAAACTTGGCAGAAACAGTTTTATATCTGTTTTCTAGAGCCAGGAACAGAATTCCCTTAACTGTTCACAGTGTTTTAAGACAGGTGGTGAAACTGAATAACTGTAAGGGAAATTCAGGTAAGAGAACATAATTACCCAGACTGGATTTTTGCCAGCACATTAGAGCTAACAGTTTCCTTTCTGTGGAAAATGCTGTGAGATTTTTAAAGGTAATTTGGTTTTATCTTGTATTACAAATATTGCCTGTTTTTATGGATGTATGATTTGAAGCTTGTATTTGAGCCTAAGGAATATTTTTCACTAGATTCAAGACTAGGGAATAGCATATAAAACCCGTGGTACTGGTGAAATCAAATTTTATAAATAAAACTGTTAAATTTTATTTGATCCTCAGCTGCTGTAAGGTAATTTGCAATTCGTAGGAAGTGAACTTTGTGGCTTGTTCAGTGTGGATCTAACCTTCCTGTGCTGGCAGTTACCTTTTTTGTTCTTGAAGGAAGGTGTGTGAGAAATAATTAATTCATGAGCATATTAGAGGATCTCAACATAGGTGTGGCTGTTGAGTAATAGAATGTGTAGAAGCAAATCAATCATCTGCTTAGAATAAATGGAAGCAGGCTGTCTAAATACTAAATAGTACAAAATGAAGTGCAGCCAGGTTTCCTTACAGGGATTTGTTACCAGGAGAAGGAAATTGAAGACCAATGATCCCCAGTTGTGGACAAGAGCTGTATTATTCTAAAGACTGTCCTCTGCTACAGTCTGATCACACTTTGTGTTCTGTGTATCTTAGTTTAAATTAGTACCAATTTTGTGGTTAGTAGCTTTTTAAGAGCTAAATTGAGCCTTTTGTTGGTTTTGGGATTGTTTAGAGTAAACAGAAGCACTAATGATTAATTTGAGAATCTAAATAAAGAAGGCTGCTTTGAGTAAAACTGTATGCTGGGTATTCCTGAAGTTCTGTCCATGTTCTTTAGCAACTTTCTCTGGAATCTGATCAAATATGGTGGTAGCCTGAAAAAGTGTGAAAAGACAAAGAAACATCAGAACAGTGTCAGAAGGTACATTGGTTTTGCATGGCCTGGTTTTTGGTACTGGGGGGCCACAGAGGTGGCTCCTGTGAGAAGCTGCTGGAAGCTTCCACCATGTCCGGCAGAGCCAATCCCTGCTGGCTCTGAGGATGGACACACTGCTGGCCAAAGCTGGGCCAGTGAGAGAGGCTGGTGATGCCTCTGTGATGACAGATTTGAGAAGAAAATCAAAACAAAGTGGACACACACAGTTTTTTCCTAGCCAGAGAAGAGGAGGAGGTGAGAACAGGTGAGGGAAACAACATGGAAGACACCAAGGTCGGTGGAGAAGGAGGGGCAGGAGGTGCTCCAGGAGCCAGAGCTGAGATTCCTCTGCAGGCCCTGGTGAGACCATGGTGAAGCTGCTGTGCCCCTGCAGCCCCTGGGGATCCCCGGGGGCTGTGAAGGGATCTCTGCATCCCCCGGGGATCCCCAGGGGCTGTGAGGGATCTCTGCATCCCCCGGGGATCCCCAGGGGCTGTGAGGGATCTCTGCATCCCCCGGGGATCCCCAGGGGATGCAGAGATCCCCTCACAGCCCCCGGGGATCCCTGGGGGATGCAGAGATCCAGCGCAGCAGGCAGCAGTGGCAAGTTGGCATAGAAAAGGGGTTTTGGATACAAGGGATTATGTTGGGCTAGAATCATTAACTTGTCTTACAACCGGTAACTTGTTAACATGAACATTACTAATATAAAGTCAAGACTGCAATTGTTACAACAGGTAATTAAGCAACAGGCTACTGTACATAGGTAACTGGTGATCGAGCAATTTCCTGTCTGTAACAGGACCCAGGCCGGAGAAGTTCCCGGGGCACTGTCTCCCGTGGGAGGGACCCCACGGTCTCACAGGGTCAGGACTCCTCTCCCAGAGCAGCGGAGGAAAACCTCGTGTCACAATCTGACCAAAACCCCCAGGCCCTGTCTCCTGTGTTGTTGGTGGGAAGGAGTGAGGAGTTGGGGGAAGAAAAGGTGTTTTTAAGGGCTTATTTTACTTCTCATTATCCTCCTCTGACTCTATTAGTAATAAATTCACTTTGTACCTCTAAGCCAAGCCTGTTTTGCCTTTGGAGTGTTTTCTCCTGGTCCTTATCTCAACTCATGAATGCTTCATTAATTTTTTTTCTCTCCTATGCCCAGCTGTGGCAGGGGAGGGTGAGTGAGTGACTTCTGTGGGTGCCTGGCATTTGGCCAGAGTCAAACCATGACAGATGTTAACATGAAAAAAAAATGCGTGGCATTCAGTCCCTATGTAGGGCACAGAGTTCTTATGACTGGCTGTATAGTAATTTCTTTAGCAAGTTTGCTAAACTACCCATGTATCTAACTCTTCCCCAAACTTGAATTTTATAGCAATTTTATTGCTGTAATCTGCTCTCCAAATAAAACAATTTAGCTTTGGCAGTTCCCTAACACTGGAATGTTTAATAATACATGTAATGTTTAAAAAGTTTTGGGGCAGTTGGTATTTGCTTAGTCTCAGTTTGGAGAGTAATATAGTAATGAACAAGTGATGCTTGAAAGGTCACAAACTAAGCAAATAATTCAGGCATTTGTAATTTATTCCCTAATTAAACATTTTGTTGAACATTTTTTTCTGAATTCAATGTTTGCTGTGTGATGTGGTGGATTATTCGTCTTCTTCCACTTAATGATACGAAAATTCTCTGTTCATTTCTGCATGTTGACAGTATTTAACCTCTTATAATAATCCTATCAACCAACACACTAGTGAATGTTTTATAACTAAGTTTCTGAGTTCTTCTGTTAAAGTATTATTTAAATTTGTTTTTACAGCTAGGTATAATGCCCTTGAGATGAGCTGGTGTCACCTCTTAAAACAAAGCCCTGCAGCTTTTATACACAGTCGTGCTTGGTGTATTCTAGGTCTGTGAGGCAGGAGAACATCTGATTACATTTATTCTGTGAAGATTGTGGCAAATCTAAGGTCAAGAGGAGTCCAAGGGGAAGAGTGGTGTTTCGCATACAAATTTTTTTTTAAATTCAAATCAGGTTGATTTTTGCTATTCAACATTTGAAAGTTTGTATTTTAGGGAGGAAGGAACATTTCATGGCCATACCCATCAGAAGCTCACAATTTATTCATGGCTAAAATATATTCCAAATGTCAAATGTTAAATCCAAATCAGATTTAGTAACTTTGAAATGCTGACTTTTGACTTTCACTATTTGAACTATCCAGGCAAAATACACTGACTTTTCTCAAGATTTCTATTATGAATGGATCATCTGTGTTGCTTTGACAGTATAAATCAGAGAAATCCAGGAGTTTTTCACACAGATCAAATTGGTGAAACCCAGTTTTTTCCTGGGTTTGTAGTTGGTTTTCATGTTATAATTTTGAAGAAAAACTGATTTTATATTTTTAATGGCAGTTTAACTTTATTCTGTATATTGATTGATACACTCAACCATATCAACCATATTAATGGAGTATTGCAGATATACACTGATTGTTTCCATGTATTTTCACTATTCATTATAACTAAATAAGAACTTATGCCAAATCTTCATTGCAGAGTTTTCAGTCTGGTTTGACCTTTGGTTGCGAGTTGTGTTGCCAGAGAAAAGGGGCACAGATTGCTTTTGGTAGCAAGGTAGCACTGAAACACTAATCAAAGGTTTCTCATGAAGAAGGAGCACATAGGAAGGGGAAAACAATGACAAGTGGTAACTTTTTCTAAGGCTCTATTTCTGCTTCAAGAAAATGATTAAAAGGAGGAGCCTAGAAGTGTTCTGGCATTAGGGAGTTTAACACTGAGCTTTTTCATTCTAAATGGAACTCACTAGAAGCAAACAGCTTTGGTTGAGTTCTCTGACTATGTTTTTTCCAGGAGGCTTTGTGGCCACATGCCTACATAGATTATTGATGTCTTTTCCCTCTAAGGCATCTTCTTCCTCATGAAAATTCAAATGGGTCAGTTAAGCTGAGATTTGACAAGTATCAATGTCTTGATTTCCCTCCCCTCCCTTCCCCCCAAGGTCACAAGTGTTGACAATACACAGAAATAGATGGAAACAGGAGCATACAGGAGTTTAGGGAATATTATACTTGTGGGATATCAGCACTGTGTAGTTTTGTGTCCCAGATCTGGCTCTTAGTTCTCTGTAAATTAAGTTATAAATGCTAAATACAATAACATAATGAAGTGTTACAAGTGAGGGTCAAACTTTTTGTCCTGTAACATTTCCTACAAAGGACTTCCAGCTGTCATATGGTACAGGACAATTTAATGTAAAATAGAGAACATGAAGTTTTGAAAATAACTTTCCATCCTGCTTCAAAGCACTCTGACATAGTAAGTTATTCTGATAGGGATGAGTCCCTGTAGACATCTTTCTCTGTCATCTCCCAGTTCATTTAAAAGGGGAGCTGAAAATTACAGAATTCCTTTTCTGGGAGTAAAGAAACATACGGGAAAATTTAAAAGGTGAAAAAGCCAAAGACAAACTTACTCGGATTTCATTAAGTGTGGTTTTAAAATTTTGGACTTCAAAAGTTAATCAATGATAGGAATCAATAAAATGCAGAGTAACCACATCAGCAAGTTTCTTTAGATAAGAAGTGGAATAGAGAGAGATCAATTGCTGCCTCTTAATTATTGAGAGGAATAACTGCCCAACTTTGAAAAAGGCCTCGATACGTCCAAATGTAGAAGCTTTTAATTAGGCTGCTGCTTCAGCAGTGAGCAACAGGCACATGTACCTTGGAGATGGAACACATAAAAACATTCTTCTTATTGCTGAATTTTATAGGAAAGTTGATGAAAATTATATTAATTAGAAATTGCAGCACTGAGTGCTTAACCTCTCTGTATTTTATTTATAAATACATTTTTTCCCTTCTATTGATTTTGAGTGATGCTTCCTTTGTGCTCAAGCTCATACTTGAAAGGAGACAACTGCAACTGATGTTTTAAACAGTTCTTAAGAGTAAGAATGACAAAATGTATACTAAGGTTATGGGCTGCAATTTAATAAAAATACATTAGATTCCAGCATTCACTTTGATGTTTCAGTGCTTCACTCTTAACCACAATGCTATTGAATGCTTAAATTGTGGTATAGTTGCTAAAAAATTTGTTGGTTGACTTAGGTTATAAATAATAATATTTAGCAATAAGCATTAGTTACCATAATTTTGTGTAATAGTCTCTTGAAACTTCAGTTCTGTAATTAAAGTGACTTTTCTTTCTATTAAATGCTCATTGAAATTTTTAATTGAAAAAGCAGAGTTTCATTATACAGAGTTGCCATTTATAAAAGGATGGGCTGTCAAAGATGGAAGCTTGTATGAAAAGTTACAAAGGATTCTGGAGGGTCCACGAGTACAGGTACTTTAAAGATCAATTACATTCAAACCAAACCCAAACCAAGCAAGCACCTTCCCACTTTGCCACATCATTGGCTATTTGTTATTGAAAGGAGAAATGTTTTATTTCCTTCCTGTGGACCAAATACTAGTTGATAATTTACCCATACTCTGGATCACTTTCTATTCTGCCTTGATACACTGCTAAGCAGGTTCTTGTTATTTCCTGCAATTTAGAAGGGATAAAATGAGTCTATGGTTAAATTTTATTTGCTTGTATAGTACCTGAAGCTCTGGTAGGGGACAAAGTGGCTTCTCATAAACCTTGAACCACTTAAAACAAAAAGGAAATTCTGCACTTTAGTCACACTGAGAAGGATGCAATATGCTGTAGCATAGAGCAATCTGGATGTAACAGCCTTTCCATTTTGCAGATTTTTCATTTTCTCATGTCTAATACGGTATTTACAATGCTTTGGCTGTAGGGCTTTATGGGGACTGTCACAAGACCCGGTAGCTGGTCCTTTAGAATGAGTCAAGCTTTGTGAAAAGTGAATGAGGATGCTGCAATTTTTTTTTTTATTACCTTCAAATCCTTTGTTCTACTCCACTTCTGTGGTTGGGAAGCCTCAGTACTTTGCTGATTTTAATATAGTTACTTTAAATTATGATATTTTAATCCGCAGCAATGATGCTGTGATGCTTTTTTGCCTTTTCTTTTTATATAACCTTTTATGTATTCTCAGTATTCTTAGCATACATACTTGTGATTCTTTCAGCCTGATATCTTAGCATAGTCCTGGTATGCTGCTAGGTAAGAAGACCAAACATTCTAAAGGCCTCCCAGTTGGAGGCCAGGAAACCTTGTGCTATCTTGAGAAACCAAGGCTCTCTCCAGAACATGCTTTGTAAACTAGGATTAAGCCCCATCTGGGGGTAACACTTTAGAATAGGGAGATGTCACACCATTCATTTAAGCTTCTCATTGGGGATTCTTTGGCAGATATGCGAATTTGCAAGGTCAATACAATTGTACATGGGGTGTGCTGGGTATAAGGATCCTTATTAAATACTGATGTAAAAACCATTTTATCCCTTAACTATGCCTGGCTCATAATTCTAGGACCAGGTAAAAGGCATAAGCTTCTTTTCCTCCAATTTTGCAACTATTTTTACTTTTAAAAAATCATACATGAGAGAGTAGAACTTGGAGCATTATTGTACAGCTGCCTTTAAAATGAGTTCTTTAATGATTTCATGTTTGTTTTTTTTTTTTTCAACTTCTTACTGCAATTCTTGAATGAAAACATTCTAGGACTATTTTGATGCTAAGCAGGGACTGAAGGAAAAGTGGGCACTGTTTATTCTAGTTTCAGAGCTTCAACTGGCTGATTAATTTTTGCCTTTTTCCCTCCTACTGCTTTGGTTAGGCTAGGGTAATTCGTGAAAATACTGCTCACAAACTTTACAGTTATTTATAGTTATCTAGGAACTGTGTGTATATATATATTGGGTATTTGTGGTAGCCACAAGATTCTGTCTTTGACCCAACCTACTGATGGTGTCTGTACATAGATCAGTGATACATTCAGGTGGCTACAGTTACTCAGTCCTGTTGGGGTCTTAAATGAACATTACTCACATCATGTGTTTTTCTCTGTGATATTCATGTCAAGTCTTATCATGCATTTCTTATCCACAGTGAGAGTTATTTTCACTTTGAACTACAGAAAATAAAGGAAAACAAGTAAGATTTTTCTATACATGACTCAGACTTGCCTGACTTTGTGACCAGAGAAATCTGATCTCTCTGCATCCTTAACAACTGATTTTAACTCCCTCAAACTCTTTTGAGGAAGCTGAGAAAAATTTATCTTTGCTTTTATTTTCTTGTACTTAGATCTAATTTGTATTCCAAAATTAGTAGATGTCTCTAGATACCTCCTTACTTGAAAAATCAGATGTTCAAACATGTATTGAAGAAGTGAAGTCACAAGCAGACAACTGTTGATTTATGGCTCATGGAGTGTGGGATATGGATCCTAGCTGCAAATTTACTTTTGATGGACTTTCTGCTTTTCACTAATTCATAGCAGTGGAAATCCTTTTGCCATTTTATATATAATGGTTTGGGTTCTGTTAAGCCAGTTTGTCTTGCAGGGCTCTGGAATCAATGCTGAGACCTTGCTACTGAGCTTGTTCCCAGCTGCTGTTCCTTGTGTGGAAGTGGGTTTGTGCTCTGTGCATGGCAGAGGGGACAGCAGGATGACTTTCCTGCAGTGCCCTTTGTTGCTATGGTGTGGTGTTTTACAGTGAGGATGTGTGGGATACCCTCTGTCCTTGGGTAGACACAGCATTTCCAGCTGAGGGTGAAATACTTGGTGGGGTGTTGAAGGGAAGAAGAGGATCCCAGCCTATGCCTCTGCATGTGCAACAGGTATTTGTACTGCAGTGCTTGATTACATGGCTGAAAGCTATGCACCATCTTGTTCAGAAGAGTTGCTAAGGGATTACACCAGCTTTGAAGAAAACTGCTTTGAACAAACACTGCTTGTCAATAGCATTATCTTTTACTTGAAGGTATCTCATAACAGTGTGGGCAAAAAACCCAAGTATTTTTCCTGAAGACTTCTATTCCCTAAGCTCTGTGTGTGCCAAATTTTGCTGCAGACTGCTCTAAGGTTTCTGTTACTTTTTAAGAGCTCCCTGAAGGATGCCACAGTTGGAATCAAACCTGGAAGCCCAAGAGGTGCCATTAGCTTGTCTTCCTTATTTAGTTTTTGAAATGTTTGAATGGGAATTGTAGCACAGATATGCATCAAGCAAGTACATTCTTCCAGGACCCAATTTATGCATAAATACTGTAAAGGTTCTGCAAGAAGCCCATAATCCAAGTGCTTTCAATAAGTATCCAGAAGTGTAGGTTTTAAAATGTTACTTTGCTAAAGAGTACAAATTACTTTCGCTGAAGTGTAGAATGTACTTACAAAATGAAATTTCTTTATACCATTAATTTTATATAATGAATAAGTTTATGGTCTTCAGGATATAAAATTTAAAGCACCTCTTGTCTGCAAGAAAAATTAAAAATATTGTGCTCTATGTCAGCAGGTAATTGCTGTCATAGCAAAGCCATAAGATCAACATTTCCAAGAAAATATGGAAATATTATGTATTATTATAAAAGCTTTTCTTTGGTTTTCCCAGCCATTATCTGTCAGGCAGATTTACATGAGGTTTTCTTCTCTGCCAGAAAAGATGAGTGCTGGCTGCCTGCCTCATTTTCCTTGGCTGCATTACCCAGCTGCTGTGGCACTTGGGCTGACTGGTTGATGGTGGGGCTGAGAAGTCTTTCAGATTAGTAATTCAAATTTTCATTTTGTAATGCTGTGTATCTATATTGATGTTCATTTTGTTTTGTAGCTTTAAATCACATTTAGGAGAGAAAAGTGCTGGGCTATATAATAGGAAATACTACTTAATTAATATAAGTCCCCTGTTAAGAAGTGCTGTGAAAATGAAATCAGCATTGAACAAAAGCAATGCAAAGTTGCTGAGCAATGTTAATCCTCTTCCTCAGCCCTGGTCACCCTGTTTTTCACCTGGCAACAGCATCTGCTTTGTGGTAGCGCTGGCACTTGTGTGACTGCAAACTGACCAAAGGAAAACGTGTTTATGGCTTACATGCTCACACAAAAATGATGTGCTGGTGAGATCTGGGATGGGAGTCAAAAGGGTTGTTTATTTCAGGAAAGAAAGAAGGTAGAAAAAGTAACTCCAGTTAGATAAACATCTGTTTTGTTTTCTGTAGACCAGGGAATGGTAGGTGCCAGCTGGAGAGCACCTTGTGTTCTGCATGCTGGTAGGATAACCTGCCTGGTGCCTGATACTACTAATGGCTGCTTTTGTCTTACTGCTTTCCTTTGTGCCAGTAGCTTCAGTGATTTCTCTTCCTCACTAAGCCCCCAAATCCTTTTTCTAATCACTGTGCTGAATAATTGTGCCATTTAGTACACTTTTCTTGTATTATTTGCCTGCTTCCAGACCAATTATTTTGTAAAAGTGTGGTCAGAAGTGCTTTTGCCATCTGTTGGAGGAATCACTTAAATGATTGAAGTTGTTTAAAACTGTTTGTGTTGTCAGTCATTATTTTATCGCCCTCGAATTTGATATCATCTGCAGGCCTTGGAATTTTGTTCTTATTGTTGCTGCTACATAGAATATGTTGTTGACAGCATCCCTAATAAATTAATGAGAAATTTCAGTAATTAATTTTTGAGGTGTTTCAACATGTATAAAAACTTAAATCACAACATTTGAGCGCCAAAAAAAACCAAACAAAAAACGGTCTTTGTCCTGTTGTTAAGGATATTGTCCAATACGTGCACAACTAACAATTCTCTAAATCTAAAAAACAAGAGAAATAAATTCTAAATAGGTGAAATCTTAACACGTGAGCCAGAATGAAAGAATTGAATCATTCACTGGCTGTAAAATCTCATGGCTATGTCTTCTGTGGAGCATTTGGGTTTGCCTAATGCAGCAGGCCTCACCTTGAAGGACCTGGCTTTGTTTTGTTCCTAAACTTGTGTGGAGAATAACTATTATAACATCTCTCCAAAATACAAAACCACAGGAGCACTGAAAATCATAATAATAGTCAGATTTTTCCGATTGCTTTTGCAAAAGCTAAAATAGATCTTTGCTGTAGGATTCAACCCTTTAAAGATGTGTGGAACATACTGACCCCACAATGATCTAGAGGACACTGAGGTGTCTCTGGTGCCACCTGTGTGCCAGAGTGACTCCAGACAGTGACCCCGACTGCTGTTCAAAGCAATAGCAGACTATTTCTTCATAATCATATAGGGCATGAATATAGAAACCAGGACTATATTTCTGCTTCTCTTGTCTGTGCTGAGGTTTTCCAGTGAAGAAGTTTCATAGTTTCCCAAGCCACAGAAGCCAGTCAGACCTGCTGCAGTGTGGAGGGAGGCTCAGCTGTGCAGCCACAGCCACTCCAGCATGTGTGTGCAGGTCTGTGCTTGTTCATGAGCAGCCTGCACACTGCTCAGAGTGAGACCCTGCTCATGCAGCTTGCTCCCCTCTCCCTCTGACATGGCTGTTTCTGCTCCATTCAGGGTTCATTAATACTCCAAGTTCCCCACTGGGAGTCAGGAGCTCCTTGGCACTGCCAAGATCACTCTCATCTGAAGCCTCTCTGAAGCAGTGGGAATCACCAGCACTGACTATCGAAGAAGAAATAGAGTCTGAGAAGTATCTGACTAAAAAAACCCACCCCTGTTGTCTTCCTAATTAAACCCTGTAGTTAGTCTATGCATAAAGCAGTTTTTGTTGTTTGAAGTGTTATTCTATATGCATGTTATGTATTTATGATCTCGATAGCAATTCTTAATAAGAGATGCATTGTAATCTTAATGTGGTATTAGAGCAATGCAAGGAATTGTGATGGGATGCATATTCAACTAAGCCCAACAAAGCTTGCTTGCTCCTTTGAAAAAAATTTTCAAGCAGCCTTCCCATAGGGCTACATTTGATAAGGATCATGAATGTTCTTTTTGTTTAAATGCAAAAACCTCCTAACCTGCAGGAGAGCCTAGGGTAATTAAATAGATGACCAAAATTTATTGTGTATTTCTTCAGTAGTCCTCACCTGAACCTTGTAATTACTAAAGCATACTTCTGTAGACATGTATCTCATGTAAGTAGAGAATATGGTTCTTAGGAAGTACATACATTTTCTAGTTTATCGTCTTGAAAAACAAAAAGAAAATTTAAACAAATCACAAATCCATTTATTTTTCTATACTGCAGAAAAAAATAACAGCTTGTCTCAAGAGAAGAGATATTGTAAAAAATTTAAGTTGATAATAAAAGAATATTTTTCTATTCCTGTTTTATTCACAGGACAAACATCAGATGCACACTGTGTGCCTACACTTGATGTGATAGTACAGTAAGATATTTTAAGACACTGCAGGATTAAGAGAATTATATAATGGTCTGTTTCAGTAGACCTAAATTCCTGTAACTAACATTTATAAGGGAAGAGGAGAGTTTCCAAGCTTTAACTTTGTTCAGCTTACTGTAGGAAACTTTCTTTGGTTGGGGGTCAGCCACTGCAGTGTAAATTTTACGTACATAAGCCTCTTTTATTTAAGTACTGATGAAGCATGGCCTTATTGATAAAGGTATGTATAATTCCAGAAGAAGTTAGTTGTGAGAATGTGAATACAAGAAAAAAATGAATGTCATTGGCAGATCAGCTGCATCTGACAATGACTATACCTTACTTGGGATTTGTGGTCTGTATAAAATAACCTTGAAGCTTTTCCTTATTTTACTGTATCTTATCTTCTATGTCAGAGAAATGGATGTAAGCTTAGGCACATGCTTGAGTATCCAGATAAATTAGGACCCTGTATTTTTTAGCTCTTAGTACTTCAGTTACATGAATACACTGTGGAGAGGGCTGGTTAGTGATGCGTATTGATGGAGTTGTAAGGAAATGCCATCTAACTGAGCTGGTGCTTAGTGTTAAATATTCCAGGTTTGAAGGGGAAGATTTGTTTCACCAGCTATTCATTGTGTCATGGAGGGGAGCAAATGCACCCACCTTCCCTGCTCACCTGTGCCTGTAGTGAAAGCATGAAAACAAGTGCAGATCATGAGGATGGAGGCAGTGCTGATAAGTCTGTACAGTGGTGAAGAAGGTAACTCTGCTGTGTGTGTCCTTGGATGTTTGTTCCCATCCCTCTTATTGTGTGATATAGAGTGAGGTTTTGAAAATGAGTGCGGGTTTTATTCTGTGCTTTGGCTTGGCTTATTGTTGCTGCTTAAGCTCCCTGGCCTGGTGAATGTGAGAGCTGGCATGAGGCAGGGGAGACAGACTGTCCTAGGACTGGGATGATAGGACTGTCCCTTTCAATTCAGCACATACCTTAAGCTGACAATATTATTGCAGCTTGTGGGTGCCACTTGTGGAAATGTAGCTTGGGTATGGCACTCACTGAAGAAATTTTTTCCTTGCCTGGACTACTTGTCCTCATTTGCCTGCTGCAGCCTGTTTGTTGTGCCAGTGCAACTGTCCTGGGGCTGTGCTGTAAAAATAACAGCTCTGTTCAGCCAGTGGTGCTGCTCCCTTGGCAGGAGCATCCCTGGGGTCACACCGGAGCAGGCAGGAGCCTTCTGCTGGAGCTGGGGAAAATCCAGAGTTAAGCAATGAAGGCAGTCTAAGTTTCTCTGACTGGTCAGTTATCTTATCCACTCCAAGCAGCTAAATGTAAGTGCTTAGAAGTGGAGAACAAATTGAGTATTCCTTTAAATTAGTCCTTATTATAGTTTATTTAAATTATACTTATATTGGAAAATACCTTGAGGAGTAGTAGTGTAATAGTTTAACACGTTAGAAAACAAGGTTTTCTAATTATTGATAACAGAATTAAAAAAAAAACCAATGATAAGTAGGTTTTAGGTTGTTTATATATTATAGAAAGCATTGTAGTTCTGTGTTGAAAAAAACCTCACAACAAGTAAGAAAGAAAATGAAAAAAACCCAACCAAACAAGAACAAAATCAGAAAAACAAACCAAATCCTCCAAACCCCCAGGCCCACAAAACTGTCCTCCCCAAACCCTTTTTTTGCTCTTCACAAGCACTTTGTGTTTAAAACTTCTGGATTGTTATTTCTGAAAATTTTCTTCAATTTTGATGATCTATCCAAACAAGCATCTTACCCATCCCCAAGTGCAGGTGTTTGAAACTGTAGATGTGTTTCCTTCTGGCATGATTCCAAGCATCTCTTTTCTTGCAGTCTCCTACCAGTTGGGCCAGGAGTGTGTGTTATGAAATACCCATCTGCAGAGTCCTGGTGCTCACAGCATGGAGAAGTAGCAATGCTTTACACTGTCCTCTCATGCAGAGTTTGGTCACCTAAACCAGAGATGGAGTACCAAGACCTGCCTGGGGACTCTGGCCTCAGTCTGGCTCTCTTCCTTTGCCTTCCTAAATGTCACTCCCCACCAAGGATGACACTTCCCCCCAGGGTTTCCCTTGAGACAGACAAACACAGCTGATGGGACAGTCTGCCTGAGTCAGGGAGCAGAAACCTGGAGTTGCCAAGTTTGGCTTTCCCTGCCCTGAGCAGTATTTTATTGTAGCTGACATCTTCATACCCCAAACCCCTCGTGCCATGCCAGGCACACAGCGTGCCTTGAGCTGTCACATCATTCTGCGAGGCTCAGCCACACAGCCAGCTCACTAGCTGAGATCTGCTGACATGGAGAGACTGCACAGGGACATGGCCCTGGGCTGCAGGTCTCTCATGGAGCCTGGGTGAAACCAGGAGCAGTGCTGTGCAGAATGCACGTGGCTGCAGTGCTGGCAGGGAGGGAGCCAAGCCAGGGCAGTGCCACCCTTACTGGCAGCCATTCCCCTGCTTGGCCCTCAGAGGGACTGCACTGCAGGGCAGGACCAGTTGTCACGCCAGGTTTCTGCTAGAAAGTGGTTTGTATCATCCCAGGATTTAGTTTCCCTTGTGTTCTTAAAGATGGCAAACTTAGCTCATAAAAGTGTGTGTTAAGGGTTGTGATCATAAGGACTTCGGGGAACCAAAATGTACAATTGGTGAGAACTTTGTGCCTACTGAAGGACCATTTAAAAATAAAAGGCTTAAGCAGACTGTAGCTACTAACAGCAGAGAACTGCTAAGTGAATTTTAGTACCTGTGAGCATTGACACATGCAGTTAATGGGGATTTTCTTGTACAGATTCCTTGGAGAGTAGCAGAACAGAGTGAATTTCTTCAAGTAGATCTTGACTGAAAACCTCTCTGGACAGGAACCTGAAGACTTTTCCCTTGATTCAGCAGCTTTGAGTAAGACAAGGAATTAGAGTAAAGTAGGAAGTGCAGGTCTCTGAAGAGCACTCAGGTAATGCTAGTAGTCTGAGATCCAGATGTATCCTTTGAGAAGAGGCAATTCCAAAGTATCTTGCTTGATGTGTTCTTGATTAATGTTTAATCTTGCATTTTGAATAATTTTGTCAAAAAATAAATATAGTCTCCACAGATATTTGTTTCTGCGTAGTGGCTTTACCTAAAGTAGATGTCCCTGAACAATTCTGTATGTGCATTAATGCTGTATCACAGGGGAGAAAATAAATACTAGGTACAAAATAAATACAGTGAGGTACATAACTTGAATTAAAAGCTGCATCTTGAGAAATACATGTTTGTACTAAGGTATATGTTTTCAAGGAATACATTTTCAAGCTCTTTAAGTGCTGACTCATGCCCCATGAATGTGGTTGGATAGGGGCACTTGAGGGCACATGATCTCCTTTTTTAAAAATATTTGAATGGAAATCGTTGGAGGAGTGTTGGCAGAGCAAACTGTCCAAGTGGAACTTTTAGAAGCCTGACTGTGTGTTTGAAGAACTGCCAGAGAGAGGGAGGCAGTTGAGGTATGTGTTGTATCATTGGCTTGACTTTAGAATTTCTGTGGCTTTCCAGGAAAATCTGTCCTCACCAGCTGCTTTTCACATCATAATTGAATGTGAAAAGTGGCTGTGACAGATGATTGTGTTAGAGTGAAATCTGGTTTAGACTTGACTTGCAAGTAGTATTCTATTTTTTGCTACCAGTGTTGGTATGTTAGAATAAGGGCATTCTCTCCCTTGCAGCCTGTTGGTCATTACAGCTGTTCTGTATGGCCAAGACACTTATCTCTGAGGAGAAGACAGAAGGATTTTACCAGCAGGGACATGTGCTGTGGATTGAGGTCTTGCCTGATGCTGAAGAGTGTACACAGGTCCAGATGGTCATCACAGCTCTCTTTGGGAGCAACCCTCTTGCATGGAAATGGCTCTGGATAAAGTTTAGGAGCTGGAGCCACTGGAACAGCTGGGTGAAGATTTTGTGGATCCCCTAAGATGCTTGCCCAAGTGCTTCAGGCTGTGTCTTAGTGAGGCTTCTGGAGTCACACAAAGAATGTGTAGCAGAACAGATTGTTCTGGGTAGAAATTCTGGATGGCCTCTGTTTTTTAGGGAGGCCTGTAAGCTCTGGGGACTCAAATAGCACTGCTGTGCTTAGCACAGACTCTTGTGCCAGAGGATCCAAAGGATCTAAGGATTTCCATCTTCCATGTTCAACAAGTTTTTAATAATAATAATAATAATGATAAAAAATGCATTCACTTGATTTGCCAGTGCACTGGGATCTGGAGAGATGTATTTTTTCCATTTTTAGGGGTTGGTGGTAGCTTACTCAGTTTTCTTTAAATGGAAGTTTTCTTCAAGTCTTTGATTTATCTTCTCCAGTCAACACTAGAATGAAGTTGTATCACAACAAATTTGATTCCCAGGTTTATCACTTTGCTGTCATGACAGACTCTTTTAGGTGGATAAAGAATTGGGTGTTGTGCTGCTTTTTATTTAGTCTGAAATTAGCTTATATTGATCTTAAATGTGTTTGTTCTCTCCTCTACAGGGAAGAGTGTGATGTGTCACAAGTTTATTACTTTGCTATTTTTCATTTTTACTATCACCAACAGTTGTAGGAAGTAATTCTGAGGCAAATTACAGAAGAGGTGAGTTGTGAAGGCAAGGGAACAGGAAATAAAGTGGAAAAGTAGGTTAAGTGCAATTCTGACATGGAAAAAGTTTCTATTCTTTTTATTCTGTTGAAGGTTGACCTCAAGTATTTGTTTTTAGGGGCATTTGAAGAGATCAGTTAGCCCTTCCAGTTCCTGATATTCAGTCTTTCTTCATGAACAATTCTAACCAGTTAAAAATTATTGCAGTGTTAGTTTTTGTATGAAAATTAGCAGGGATGATGAATTTAAGCAGAGCATACAGCTGAAGGCAGAAGCCTGGTCCAGATCCTTGTTGTTGATGCTAGTGACTTAGGAGGATGAAGAATTATGTACTGGAAGAATTAATCATGTGTTTTCAGTACAAATATGGAAAAATATCGTGCAGTTGTTAGGCCAAAGCAAGGAGAGAAATAAGAGAATTACCATGAAAAATGGGATGATCATGAGTGAACCTGCAGGGAATTACACTCAATTGACACATCTCTGTTGGTCTTGGAGGAGATAGCTAATGGTTGCTATTAGAAAAAGCTGGTTTTGTTTGTTTGTTTGTTTGTTTGTTTGTTTGTGGGTTTTTTTGGTAGCAATTGGGTACCTTAGTAAAGACCAGAGCTACATAGTTCAGAATTATTTTTTCCTGTATAATAGAATAGTGACCAAGAGTTCCAACATAGATTTGTTTCTGTTGTGAATTTAAAAATGTGAAAATCTTTCCTGATGTAGACTTCAACATTTCCTAGACTCTGCTTTCTTCTACCTCCTGCACCCCATCCTTCTTCATAGATTTGCCAATTTCTTCATTGTCATCCTTGCAAGGAGAGGATTCCCAAGGTCAGTTCTTAGCATGTCTCATTTCCAAATTCAGCTTTCTCTGAATGTGGTTTTTTGGTAGTTTAATTTTAACAGAAGGCCTCAAATCCAGTCCTAGTCATATTCCACAAAGTAAATTCACTGTCAAGGCTGGAATGTAAAGAAGGAATGAAAAGTAAAATGAACTTTATATGAAATATAAATACAGCTGGACTAATCACTGCACTGATTGTAAGATTGTTGCAGGTGCAGGGCTTAAATACATAAAATACAAGTCTAACAAGATGTGAAATGCAGATAATGAAGCCCTTTCTGACTCAGCTGCTGAGGTCTTGCTTAGACATCTCCCATGAGTTCCTTCCTTTGTTGAGGAAATGTAATGTTTCCTCCAATTAAACCCTGTATTGTTTAGAAACCCATTTGTTTTCTGAGTCAAAGCCCAGTTTATTATTTCTTTAATGCTTATTCTGGAGATTGCACAGGTGTTTTTCTTAAAAAGTTTTTTTTTTTCATTTCTTTTTTTCATATTGGCTTACAAATAGATAGAGTTTTGTGGAATGGAAGATGTGCTTGCTCTGTTCCAGCAGCTACAGTTTGAGGTACACACAGGAAAACATTTTAACTTCCCTTCTACAACTCAGAGCATTTCAGTATATGCATAGAAATAAACTGTTCTGTAGGAGTCTGACTGCTGCTTAGCCTGAATTTGGAGAATCCACAGCAGAACCTGAAATAACATTTTTAGTGTTTTTATTCTCCGTGGGCATCAACTGCTCAAGTAGAATATGTCCCTTTGATACTCTCTAGGGGCATGGACTGAAGGATATCTGTGAAGTACCACAAGAGGACATCTGTTTCATCTCTTTGACCTGCAGCTTTGCTGGTGGTAGTGCTTTTTTAAAATTTTCCCCACAAGGAAAGTCAGAACTATATGGGAACATGAAGTTCACAATGTTGAATAAGAAAGTAAAAAGTCTGAAAGAGGGTAACAGACCTTGGTGTGCCTTCAGATCCATCTAGATTCTCTTGTAAATACAGTAAATCTGTGAGCTTGTGACCACTGAATAACATTTAATTTAAGTGGTTTTTAGTTTTCCTGAATTTCCAGGAAGAGGATGGAGGTGTATCTATATGAAGGATATGAAGATTTTTATACACATACACACTCCTACATAAATAGGCAAACATGTTAAGAAAGCCTATATAATCAGTACTTTGCTGCTTTCAGACACAATAATGAAATCTTCACATAACAGTCATGCAAGTGAAAAACTAAACAGTTTAAAATCATACTATAATTTAGTTTTCAATTTTATTTTTATAAGTAATTTCACTTGCAAGTAGTCCACTGAAAGCTGGCTTATGGAGTTATATCAATTAGCTGTCTTCTTAAGTAATTGTAGAATGAAGTCACATATTTCAACAGTCATAAACACTGCAGTTGTGTTCATTTAAGGGTTTTGTTGTTCTATTAGATTTTTCCCTTCATGAATTTAATTTTAGTTATGCTAGGAAACAGTCAAGCTACTTCTAATACTTCAGCTTGGGTGTGCTGAGGATGGCAATTGCCATAAAGAAACAAACTTTGTTTTATTATTTTGAGGGGGCAAGGCAGAGGGAGACTATTAATTATCTCTAGAAACCTGAGAAGAAATCAATTAAATTATATGATCTAGATGTATTCTCATTATAATCTGGGTCATGAGTCACTATCTTGGCAAGAGAAAAAAAAACAATCAGCAAAACCAAGTCCCTTTCTTGTCCTGTGGCTCCCATCCATTCGGGCCAGGCTGCCAGAATGAAGTGGTCAGTGCTGTGGCCACTAATTTTGATAAGACTGGTTAATGATCTGTGACTTTCTCTACAAGCTGAGCACAAACTTTTCTGACTGCATTAAAACTGTTCTAATAGCTTTTTAAATAACTGTTTTTAATGACAGCCCCAACAAAAGAATGCAAGTTAATTACCCAGGGAGGGGTGGAGGGAAGAGGGGGAGATGACACACACATGCTGAGAAAATAACTTTCTGAAATGAGAGGATTTATATTAGGGTGGTTGTGTCTTCTTCAATTTATTTTCACAGTTTTAGACATCTTGAAAAACTACACTGTAACTGTTGCTTAATTTAAATGTAGAGCAATTTTAAGCAACAGTATTTAATCTGCTTTGATTAGTTCCTTGGTTTCTCTGGAAGCCTGTATGATTGTGAGCAATGCTTTGAAATGTGTTAGAGATGAATGATCTCTGCTTAAAGCAAGGATTATAAAATAGGTGCAAACTCAAGCAATCTTTTTAGTGATATCAATCAGTGCATTTTTGCTTTGTTCCTGCTTGTATGGTGCTATCTGTTTTCAAGTGAGTGTTTTTGTGGGCATGCCAAGTGATTTATAGCATTACTCAGCTTTCTTGGAGTTCAGCTTTCACACACCACTTATACACAATGTGGGGTTGTCAGATGATGCTACTGTCCACCAGAAGTACTTGGCATAATGTGGTTGGGTTCCAGGTGATCTGTCTGAGGATGTCCTGGTTACCAAAACCTCTTCCTGGAAATCTGCCTGTACAAGTCCTTAAGATGAGAAGTGCAGCTGACCAAGTACCTGGTATTCAGTGAAGTAGACACTATTGTTTCCCTCTTTTATGGCACACTCCTTTGTATTGTGAGACAAAGCATACAACTGTTTGATATACAAACACTGAGTCATGATAGGAAAAAAAAAATCTCTGATTAGGAAACCACAATATCTGTTTGTTAAAAGAACTTGGCCACAGATATGCAACTGTCAGTTGCAATTGAAGCACTGGTTTTTGACCATGGATATGCAAACTGGCTTCAGATGCCAAACACATGTGGAAATCTGTGCACCTACCCAACTTCCATGCAGAGTTCATCAGGAGTGTTGCCAGGATCTTTAATTTTGCATTGTTATTTCCCACATGAGTAAAACTGAGTTTATGTTTAAGTCATGAGATGCTGTCAAGAGTACAGGGAGCTTCTCTTTCTGGTTTGATTAAGGCAGCAGACAGGTGATGTAGCTTGGGGACAGCTTTCAAGGAGAAACCCTGACCATGAGGTCTCCAACAGCACTTGACCAGGTCTTAATTCAGCCCCCTCTGCTTGCTGCCCTCTTACCCCATTGATATTCTTACTCTTCTCCTGGTAACTTTCCACTGCTCTTGGCTCACTGTACATGTTCTACTTCACTACTCTGTCTCAAGTTCAGCCAGGCAGGTGTGTTTGTGCTCCAGGTCAGCAGGCTGGGTCACAGCAGACCCTGGGGTTCTCTGGTGCAGTGCAGGATGGGCAGGCTCAGGAGAAGCTGGGGAAACAGATGAGGGAGGATCCTTCTTATAACCCTGTGTGTTGGCTGAGGTTTGATGAATAGTTGACAATTGTGTGGAAGACGTGGTTGGGAGAACAAGTTTCATTTAAAAACTTTCTATGAATTAAACAATCTGACCTGGTAAAGCTGTGTGCCTGCACTACAGCTCTGAAATTTTATTTTTTCATTTAAGTTTTTTAATTCAGTTTAGAAGTTACAGGTCAGAGGACAGCTTGGAAGGCAAATACTGAACTGTAAAGAACTTGAATTCTTGGATCCTGCTGATCTCTGACTGGAACTGTAGTGTTGTCATGCTTAGCTCTATAGCCCAGGAGTATATTATGGCCACAGTGTTCCTGACATGGAGGTTATGAGCAGTAACACTGTTCAGTTCCTGAGCAGGAGCTTTTTGGCACCTGGCAGAGTCCCAGCACTCAGATGCTGACCAGGTCTGAGTAGGAAAGTTCACTGCAGGGGCACCTGGAATGACAGTCTGCAGTCATGGTGTCCCTGAGGAGTCTGTGTGTGTGGGAGAAGAGGAGGAACTGGTAAAATCTGTGTGTGTTTGTGGTGGCCTTCAGAGCATGAACTAAAGGCAGGGAGTGAACATGGGATTTTAGAGACTGGGGTGATAGCTTTGCACAGGTTCCTTTGAGTCTTGAGCTTAATGGGGACAAATGTCGTCTTACATGTCTATTAACTGCTTAGACGTCACTGATCTAAAAATAATGCATATTGGAGCAGTGTGATGCCTAAATAATGTGGACAAGGGAAAGGGGGTGCTGCTGGTTCTGTTACTGAAAACATGATTAAAGGATATAGAACATTAAGATACCACAAAGAAATGTGTATGCTAACGTGTTGTGTTGTTATCAGCAATGAAGTGGTGATCATAATGCAAAGGAATCAAACCATAACCTCACCAGCTGTTTTAGCAGGACCTCCTGGAACCCAGCACACTGTTTTAATTTAATATCCTACTTTCATTATGTTAATCAACAGCCATTAAGTGCTAGTGATAATATCTGTCCTGGTGTAGCTGCAAGACATTAGGCCATTTGGCCAAATACGGTGTTTTATTTAACTGCATAATTACACAGAGTAGTATTATTCGTATTGATACATTATAGACAGTTGGCATTGAGAGAAAGGAAAGCCATCATATAATATATATAAATCAGGATTTATGATCTGCAAAAAAGAAAAAAAATCTTTTCATACACATGAAGTGTTATTTGATAATAGAAAATACTTAGTATGTTGAATTAACTTCCAATTATTTTTCTTAGCAAGTCAATAAACTAAGCCATCGTTCTTCAGTGCACCAACATAACTAAATTGCTTCCTCATGATTCACTGCACTGAATATCATGTATATGATTACCTCCATCTTATTTCCTACCTACCTGCAAATGCATTCATAATTCTGAAAAGATCACCCATTCAAGTGTTTTTGTCCTGTTATGCCACAAATTACTGTTTTCATCCCATTTTGAAAGTTAATTTTGTGTTCTGCAACTTAGACTAGGATTTGCTTTGCTGCTTTTCTGGTTTTTTCATATCAGAAGTCTTGAATCCTGGCAACAAAGTCTGTCTTCTATTGAAACTGCTAATAAGTGGTGTATGTCAGGTTCTTACAGTGCACTGTTTCAGCTTGAAATGAGAACTACTATCAATCAATGGCTTTAAGTGCTATTTGCCTTGCTTATATGACTCTTAAAAATGAACAATATTTCCAAGCATTGTTGCAAAACTTTATCTCTATAGATTTTCTGCTGTGAATGGCAAAGGTGAGCCCTGCAGAGGTGGCCTCAGGAGTGATTGGTAGTCAGTGACACAGGCAAATGAACCTGCAGAGCATGCTTGTTTGTCTTTCATAAATTAAAACTGACAGTAGCTTAAAAACCTGCAGCCAACGCATAAAAGCAATAAATCTGTATTTACATAGAATGAAAGGAGATGGTGTTTGTTCGTAAATTCATAATCTGTGTAGGCTGTGTGCCTGATAGCCTGGAACTGGCTGAGTGCCTAAATAAATGAGTGGGAAGGACAATTTAGCTTCCTGTGGAATATTCCACAGAAGTGAAAACCTATCATTTTTCCAGTGCAAGACCAAAGGCACCAGATGGTTTTGATTTATTTGGTTTCTTTTGTTGAGGAAACGACAGATCACTGTGGTGTTGAATTTTTTAAAAAGCAGTATTTTTCAGGGACCTTGCTTATTTAATGCTTTTTTTCCTTTGTTAAGATAGTCTGCAAGGTGAAGGGTAAAGTATAGCAGCATAATCTGTATATTGTGCTCAAGCTGGAATAGATTTGTTGTCCATTAAAAGTTACAACTGCTCTCAGCATGGAGAGTTTTAATGTACTCCTTCCTCCAGTCACTGCAATGTGCCTGACAGTGCTGGGAAATACTGGGGAGGTTACTCAGAAATGGTTACTGCACACTTTGTCTCACAAAGCTTCCCTGGAGCCCACTGATGAGGGGTCATTAAGTTTTGTCTCAAGTTGTCCTGGGACAGCATCAGTGTATACAATAAGCAAGATAAATTTCAGGGGAAGAGTCCCATCCACATCAACAGCTGGGTAGGGACAAATAAAAAAGACATGTTGCAGTGGCTGAACTTGGATGTTTCACTTGGCTTTTTGCTCCCAAGTGCATTCCCTGGCTGCTGCCAGGATCTTGTATTAGAAACATCAAGACAGCTGTGACAGTCTGGAGGATTCCCTAGGATAAGGAAAATCACCTTTGGAAAGGCTGCTCATCCATGTGTGCCAGCAGAAACTAAACAGGCTTGACCATTGGGGTTTTGTTTGTTTTTCTTTTTTGGCTTTGTATGAAGACACATTGATTTGGCCAAACTGAAGAGATTTCTGGGAGCCTCTGCTCATCCAAAATTGGTTGTTGCCTCAGCAAACTACTATTGAGGTCAATAAGGTTATGTCACCTTACTGCAAATTGATTTTTGGGGATAAAATTGTATCCTGTGTTAATGAATACAGTCAGATCATTTCCACTGGCACAAAGGTGTGCCTGTATGTGCCAAATGAAATATCCTGAGTAAGTGTAAGCTGTTCAGAGCAAAATGATTCATCCTAAATTAGATAAAAACTGGTATAGATCAGTAGTAAATATAGTCTGCTGGATTGATGCAAAAATACTTGGGTCACTGGATCTGATCTGGCCTCCAGGCTCAGCCTCATTATCCTGCTCAGGGCTTGGTTGGCTGTGTGGGACAGAGCATTGAACATCTGGCTCACAAATGCTGTGTGTGAGGTCATGTTCACTCTGACATTCTCTTCATTAGTTGCTGTATCTTTGGAGCCCTTTTCAGTGGACCTGCTGAAGTCACCCACTCATTGGGAGGTCAGCTTTGAAAATGGAAATTATTATATTGATGCTTCCCTCCTTTAACTAAAATTCAAGTGATGGAGGAATGAAGGAAACAGGAATTATTTAGGGTACAAGAGCAATCTTCTGGAAAGAAATAAGGTCATTTCTGCTGCCTGCCACTTCTCAGTTTGTGGCAGTTGAGAAAGAGACTGTATCTGTCAATGAAGCTCTTGTTAAACATTGTACAGTTTGAGATGGTATCTATAAAAATATTTGTATGAACTCATAATGTAAGAAACAAAACATTAGTATGAAAAATAACTCCTGGATTTATTTTTTAAATTATCATGTACTTAATTTCTGACAAGTTAGAAAAAACAAATTATGTCAAAAGAAGTGATCCAGAAGCTAAGAATGTACCTAAATATTATTTCAGGGACAGATAATGGAATCTTTTTTATGCATGTTAAACTATTAATTATCTGCAATTCTGTAAGTTCCCACGTGCCCCAAGACATTATGTACCCTTCACACCATCTGTACCTATGATTTATCAACAAATCAGTGCTCACACTGCAACTTGCTCAAGGATTTATCTGAGCTGACAATGAACATTCTCTCCTCTGGCAGGAATTATTATACTGATGTGAAAATTCAGTTGTAATATTAAATATGCAGGAGAAATGCAGTGTAGAAATACCATTCTCTGGTTTGCTTGGTTTTCTAACTGATTGTTTTTGCTCTATATCAAACTTGGAGAGAAAAAAAGTTTTGTCATCTTTTTGTCCCTGGCATCACCTCATTGCACTCTGCTGTATTTTTCTCCTAACTACTAGAAAAAGTCATCCTGCAGCTTCTGATAATGGTGATCAATCAAATAATTTATTTTTCTTTCACTGCAGTTGAAGTGGTGCTTTTCACTTCATAAGGAATGAAAAAAAAAAAAAAAAAAAA
>VZTR01025583.1:67558-112693 GCA_013400775.1 Chaetops frenatus
AGGAAGATGATCCCATGGTCTTTTTATATTCCTAAAAAGCTGTTTGCCTGTTATTCATCTTGTCACTTATTTGCTGTTCAGTCCAGTCTCCCATACAAGTTGAAACCATAAAAAAAAGAAAAAAAGCCAACTTCACTTCTAGTTCTGGGAGATACTTAGAACATGTCTGGACAGTCAGGTCTCATTGGACCTGGTTTGAGGGGGGAACTGGACTAGATGGCTCCCAGAAAGCCCTTCCAGCCTGGGCTTCTCTGTCATTCTCTGTGTGGCTTAGAATGAAACGTTGGAGCTGCAAGCAGGTGGGATAGAAGGTGCTTTAGGAAGGTGAAGGTGATGAGGGCAGGAGTTCTGGGGCAGAAGCTGTCATTTGGGGTATGCTAGGGGCTGGTGCTGAATATTCACATGGCTATAAGCCTTTTCAGGAAACTTGTAGGCAGTAAGTGCTGCTGGAAAAAATTAACCATCTTATCAGTGATCCAGTACATTGGGCTTTTTTATATAGAAATGCCTATTTCTTTTACTTCTTCACAAAGAGAATATGCAGTTATTTTTCCTTATAGTGGCTACCTCCTTCTGTGGTGAGCAGAAACTTCATGACAGCTTTAGCTGGCATTTCTTTTCAAGGACTTTTAAATCCTCAGAGTTTGAAAATAATAGATTAGGCCAAGTGTATTAGTATAATTCAGTAATTTGGAGTGAATAATGGAAGTGAAGTTTTTGTGTCTGAACACAGAAAGATATGCATATTAGTATGGCAGTGTATGCATGAGCTGTATGCATATTATGTGCATATATTTAAATTTCTGGCATAATATCTTCTAATTGAAAAAAAACAATGCAACAGCAGCCAATGGACTATTATGTGGAAGTAGACAGGATTTACTTACCAAAAATATAATCAGTTTTTATATTACTTCAGCATTTGCAAGATGCAAGAGGTGTAATAATCACTTCAGATGCTATGCATAATTAAGTTATTCAAATGTATTCCACTTTCCAGGTTTCAAGGTCACAGTGAGATATTAGATATTCCATTTCTTTTGTTATCATGTAGGTAGTATGGACCACTTATAGAAGAAAACTTCTGTTAGAACAAATGAATATGTAACCAGGCGAGCTTAAGAAATAGTTACCTAAAATAATGAAAAAATAAAGCAGACCCTGATGTGAACAAGCCTTTTTCCTTGTTTGTTTTTTGCAGGCTGGTTAAAGGTGTTTTAAGTGCATTATTTGTGCTGTATCCTTATGCCACAGTAATTGTAAAATTAGCTTGGTAAACCTAATTTTAAAAAAGTGATGCATTTTAAAAAAGAAGAATATTCAAGTGAAACCAAATGTCACCTTGACTAAGGCTGCTCAATGCAGCATATAGGTGAAGTACTCATCTTATTCTCATTCTGATTAGCAACTTTTCTTTTTTTTATCCCCCTTGGAAAGGGGACAAAACTCACACTGTCTCATGACTGCAGTGCTGAAAAGAGCAAAGTCACAAAACTCTGCAGGATCCCTCATTTTCTTAGCTGTAGTTATGTTTACTGAGGTCATTTATTTCTGGGTAGGTCTATATTATACTTTGACAAATAAGTTTGATATAATCTCTTCTAAAAATCCAGTTATGCCTGTAAATGAAGAAGCCTGTGCTTTCTGCTGTGCTAATATCTCTCCAAATTTGCCAGTTTTGAACATTAGTAAAATTGCTTACAGTTTGTGATATTTTGAGACAGATACTGATAGACATTAGAAATTAATAATGATGGTAGTGGCTGGAGACATACAGTTATATATTAATCAGGCAGCATTGCTCATGTACTAACAAGATATGACTGATGCACTGTGGTGTTTTACAGGAGGTTTGGAAAGTGTGTGCTTTGATTATTGATAATCAAAGGTGTGTTTGTGCACTGGTTCTCAAGACACTGCGGATGTGAATTACAGACTCTGTCAGAAGACGCCTTACAGGAGAGCATTGAAAGGGTGGTGTTCAGAGGGAAAGTAACTGAAGATGAACCACTCTGGGCAGTGTTGGTTACAGACAGGTCAAAGGAAGGCTGCAGACTTTCATCTCCTTGTTAATTTTTTCTGGCTCTGTTAAATAACGTACTGTACCCTCCCAAGAACCATGAAAATATGTGTTTCTCCCTCAGAAATGCTTGTTTATATTCTTAACCGTAGAGAACTACAGCTTACTATATACCTACAGTCTGGGTTTTAATTTTTGGACAGCTAGATGGTGCTACTTGAATAGTTACTGTACAATTATTTTTAAGTTTTATTATCATAATGTTAAGTCAAAGATCAAGATTCAGATATATCTAAGAGGGAATGCAAATTTGCTGCATGTCCCAGGGGACTTAAAATGCAGGTAAAAGAGTACATCTTTCCTGCACTTGACCTGCTGCTTTCTTCTGGGAAGTTGATAAAAAACCACGGCTGCAATATTAAAATGAATTAAATGAAAACTAATAAGAGTTTTTCCGTAGCACTCTGTGAGGTACTCACTCGTATGAAAGTGGTGATGGCAGAGTGTCATGGTTTGAAAAAAAACAACTTTTTTTCCTTCCTAGAAAGATTTGTTTTTCTACTTCCACTAAGACAGTTTTCAGCAGAGGTGATTTGAGAAGAATGAATTTAAATTATTGTTTCAGTTGAGGGTACAACAAATGCCTTATCTGTGCACTTTATTAAAAAGTGTTCTGCAGCTTCCTGAAGTTAGTAGCAACTTCATTTTGTGCTGAAGATTTTGAAGCATAAATATAAAAGGTAGTGTCATTGAAGGGAGGGAAGATGGTGTCCTAGGCTTTGAGGTTCTATCAAAAGCAGGCACAACAGATTGGGAGCTGCCTTATGAAATAGGAAAATGGTGTTTCAAGCTGCATTGTCAGGACTGCAATGTTTTCAAGGACCTTAGTTTTGTTTCTGTGCAAGAGTTTGCTTTCATATGCACTTCTCCTAGTTTCTCATGTCAAGCCATGCCTCAGCCATCTTACTATTTATAATTTCACTTCCAAAGGCAGGTGGGTAATAGATAAAAAAAAAATCTCGACATTATCATTGGCATCCCCTGGAGAACACCTGGTAGTGAATTCTTCCTCTTTTTGGGAAATGGAAAATATGTGAAAATGGCAGCCTTTCAGTCCTCTAATTTCATTCTAGTATTCCTATCTACAGGGCATGGAATTAATGTCTGTAACATTTGTGCTTACTGCTTAGCTGTAAAAGTGCTGGGTAAGGCTTACACAATTACATGCCTTAGCTTGCTTTAAATTGCTGTGATTTATGGAAGACATTACTCAGTGATCGTACATTTGTTGTAGTAATATTCAAGCAGATCTTTTCTAAAATACATTTTTAGTATTGGAATACTGATATTTTACAAGTTTTCAGTGGTATAAATAAATCTAAGGCTTCCTTTTGTGTGTATGAGTATATTATGTTCAGGCATGTACAAGCATAGATGTAAAATATTCTCTACCATATTTGTAAAATAATTGGTAAAGACTAATGCATATAAAGCAGAGCAACAGCTGAGCAGATTATTTGGGTGTTGTAAACTGTCACACCTTCCATGGGTTTGACTGAATTTCTGCTGTCTGGATCATACAAAACTAATTCAGTCTCCTTGCATAGGCAAGTATTGACATGTAAGTATTTCAGATGGTAATTTGAGGATTGCTAATGTATTGCTGGGAACTCCCTTGACTTTCAAAGGTACTTGCATAGAGATGAGGAAGAAGAAACAGTTTCTCACACTCATCTTTTTACCATGTTTCTGCAAAAATGTAAAATACCAAGAAACATTCTGTTATCATTAGAGGTTGTCCTGTTAATTAGATGGTATATTCTAACAATCTTGACTTTAAAAAACCAAACCCAATGATTTGAAAAGTGTTAGCAGTTTCTAGCTTTTGCACTGATCCATGGTGTTGAGTCTTTGAATTCAGCTTGTTGGAAATTATTTCTGCAGTAGGTATATTTCCACCACACATTTTGATAATTAGGAGTTTAAAACTTATTTCACATATTAGAATTACAAAGAGAGCAATAAAGATGTAAAATAAGTCGATGTTGACTGTATTAACATTAAATATGAAAAACGTGCCATTTACTGGGTTCTAATGTAAATGTCAAAACAAGGGGATGAAAAATAGGGCAGAAGCCTGTGGCATCCTTGAAATGATCATCCAGAGATGCATAGAGGGCAATCTAATATTGTTTCATTAGTTTAACTTTCAATAGAAATAAGTTTCCAAGCAACATGCTTCTTATTAATTCTGTTTTAAAATGTGAAACTTTTTAAATTGGTGACACTTCCAAGAATAGAATTTAAAGCAAACTTTCAGTTCAAAATAATAGTTACTGCCCACTGTGGCAGACTTGTCACTTGTGAGAGGGAAGGCTCACTCCACCTTGTGCTGTATGGCTCTCAGAAATCTACAGTGGAGATTCAGGTGTGGGGCAGGTGTGATATTAATTCTGTGGTATTGAAAGTTAATTCTGGGAGTCAAAAGTAGTGAAATATTCTCCTTTTCTCTGCACCCCTCCAGATATAATCTGTGCAGCACTGGAGAGGTTTTAACAGACAGCTTTTTTATATACCTGGCTCTTGGGTTGAGTACACTGTTGTAACAGCTCTTTTTCCTTCACATCTCTATTTATTGAGGACCTGAGCAAGTCAATATATTCATGTCCAGAAACCTCTGTAAGAGTTCAGACATCTGAGGGGTCTGGCAGTAGCAACTTATTAATTGCTGTTGGAAAATTCTGGAAGTCTGGGCTTGCAGAGCTGGGAAACTTCAGGGATGCAGCACAGTAGTAACAAAAACCTATTACAAAAAATGAGAGAGGAACCAACTAATATCTTCAAGTGCTTAGAAAAGCTGATTTGTTAGGAAGATTATTTTTTCCCCTTTGCTTGATGAGAGGCAATGCATTTTAGGTGTAGTGCAGCACTGCATTGCAAAAATGTTACAGTGGAAAACTTGGACCTCTGGGGATGGGCTTGTAGTGGGATAGACCAGCTGGGAAGAACTCAGATTTGGGTGCTTAAAAACAGAGACTGCTCAGCAGCTTTGTGGCATGTGTGTTCAGACTCCTTTTCTTTCTTTCTGAATGTTTTACTTCTATGATTTTATGTTGACTTAAATCTAAGTACATGGAAGTTAGACTGAACTTACAAATGCCTAAGAATTATGGGGATTCTGCTTGAATCACTAAGAGGTGTTTTTTTTTTTTTTGTTTTGTTTTGTTTTTTTGTTTTGGTTTGGTTTGGTTTTTTTGGGGGGGGGTTTGTTTTTGTTTTGGTTTGGTTTTTTTGCATAGCTCAAAAGTTCACTTGAATGTCTCTTTCATTATGCAGGTGAGATGTGATCATTATCTTATTCAAAACACTGAACTTCTTTGTAATATTTATATTGATCTGCATAAAGCTGTATAGCCATGTAAGTGTTGTCACAAGGTCAATTTATCAAAATATTAATGGCAGATCAAGTGATGGCCATGATGCAGAGCAGCCAAGGGCAGTCCTCAGCCAGCCTCCCTCCTTGAGATCCAGACAGCTTTCACTCTTGATTTCCATGGCTCTTTCGTTGTCAGTCTCCAGAGGAGCACTGCAGCAAGTTTCTTTTTCTCACTTGAAGTATCTTCTTTTTCTGGGGTGATTAACTAAAATCTTTTCTGTGCTGGATTCAAGGAAAATGTACTTGAATGTCATGGACACTAACACTTCCGAATTGAAGGAAAAAATGGTGTGAAAAGTAATAGTTTCCAAGTATTGGAAAAGAGCAAGTGGCTGTTTTGATAGATGTTCATGCTTGCCAAAAGGAAAGATGTTCAACCTGAGAATTAATACTTCACGCTGCAAGATAAGAAATAGTGGGTTTACATAAAGCTGTTTATTTTATCTTTAAGCTTACTTTGTGTTTGGCATCTTTTCAGATATATTAATAAAAATGCATCTGATCTAAGAAAAAGGGCTCACAGCCTAATAAAATTATTGCTGCTCATTTATATTTTGATTAATAACTGCTTCAAAATGTGATTTTTAGTATTTGGTGTCAAGTAGAGTTAGAAGAAGGTTTCTGATGAGGAAGATTCTTTGACCTGACCTCTATGGGTGTGTGAAAGGAAGGAAACCTGAACAGGGGGAGAGCAGTTAGAGGTGAAAGGGAAAGACAACAAATGGCTATAAATTGTCTGAAAATCCTTCTGGGTTGGAGGATAAAGATTAGTGAGAGGTGAAAAGATAAGCAGCATCCCTCAGTAATTTGTCTCATCTCAGATGATGCTGAGGGATAATACTAAAACTTTTGAGGAGTTGTATAGCCCTTATATTTATTATTTTTAATGATAAGTGTTCTTTTTAATCTTCTCATTTGTAAGATGGCACAACTGAGTTCTTTCTAGCATAAAATAAGTTGTATTCATTTGATCCCTAGTGAAATTTCACCTCACTGTAAACCTCTCAAACACTGCATTGACAGCAGTTCAGCAAGAGTTGGCTCAGGTTTCTGTGCAGAACTGATGCTTATTTTAACCTGTTTACCTTGACATTATGAATAAATACATGTTGAATGCTGCTTCTTCTTAGTCAGGGCTGACAAGATCTAGAAATTCTATTGTTTCTTACCATATAAAACACAATTCTTAACTACCTCTGATGTGAACAATCTAGAAATGAAGTTTTCTTTTCTAGAATAAAGTCTGCAAATCCTTAAGCTATGTCCTATAGTGTTGAATTAACCTTTCCCTGACATTTAACTATAATCTTTTTCACTCCTTCCCAGTACATAATTTAGTAAAATGGAAATAAAGTGGCTTACTGGACAAAGATATCACTAAGCTCTTTTAAACTTAACTGTTCAGCTGCTCAGAAATATCAAACATAGTACATGAGCAGCTTCTTCAGTGTCTCACAGGACAATACAAAATAAAGCCACTCCACAGTAAAGCTATGTATTTAGATGAAATGCAGAATATTTTTCATTGAAGTTTCTCTGAAGTAATTGTACTTTAATGCTATGGTGTTGCTTTGTGTTATTTTCCCATGAGTTTCTTTACTAGGATCATAAAATCACTTCCCTCATTTTAATGAGTATTACAGCTGAGAAATTGCAACTCAGTTTAATATGAAATATTAGTACAGGTTCTGCAAAGAAATGGTAGGGTATGTTTTGGAACAGGCCTAGTGATTTATTTTTTTTAATACTAATAGTCTTGTTCAATAAATATTTATGTATCACTAGGAAAAAAAGAAGAAATTGAAATAGCCTTGATAATCATAAGAAATCAGGGCAAGAAAACAATAATAATCCAAAGGAAATTCTCATTAAGGAGAGTCTCATGGAGAAGTTTTCTCAAAGAGCAAATATAGCAGCAGGGGCAGTACTTCTGAACTGCTGTTGTTCTGTAATATTGGACAGTTGTCTCTCCACTCATCTCGGGGTAAATTGTGATACAGGAGGAAGGGAGCAGGGCTGAAAAAGTCCCAGGAATCTGACAAAGTGCAAACTATTTACAAAAATAACTTTAAAAGTATGCAGTGAAGTGCAGAAAGGAATACTTAATCTGCCAGTAAATATTGTAATGGCAAATCTTTCAGCCCTCTCTTGAGCTTTCACTTAATCTTTGTATCCTTGTGCTTATGATTCCTCCCTGCCTTCTATTCTATATGTCTTCTGAGGCTGGATCTTCTTTATGAGGGCTGTTTTCAGTTTTTGAAGAGCAAATACAGTACTATGTTGTCTCTCTTTCTGAAAAACTCCAGAATATGAAGGTTTCTGCCCACACAAGCAAGGAATGCTGAATCATATTCTTATTAAACACATCTTCATGAGCATTCATCAAACTGTTCATTTAATCGAGAGCCTGGAGCAATGAAAGTTTATGAATGAAACTCCCAGGGCCTGGATCTTCCCTGCCATATGTCACTGCTTCCCTGAAGAGATGTGGAGATTGATACATGAAAAGCTGCTTTTAAAACTTATTCTTGGTGTGTTGTGGTTTTGGCCTAGAAATAGTGTAGGCAGGCTAAGTAAGGAACTATTTTACCTGTTTAGGTATGGCCTTTAAAGTAAATCCATATAAAACATGTATACATACAGATACACAAACATATGGGAGCTATCAATAACTATCCTAAATTTAAAAGGAAATTTATGTAGAAATTAGCTTGACAGGAATTTCTAAAGTAAATAGAAGTTTTAAATAGTGTAACTATAGTCAAGGCTTATACATTTCATTAACTTTCCATATTTTTCTATTCATGATTTATTAATTTTATTTTTATATCTCTAAAAAACCTTTTATATCTCTAAAAACTACTTTTAGATTGCTAAAAGTAGTTGACAGTCATGGTAACTTTTGATATGTTACTTGTTAAAAGATTTGAATGGATTTATTTTCTGATTTTGCAAATGGCAAGCATTAAACAATGCTAAATACTCCAGATTAGAAGTGAGATCAAAATTCCTGATCAGAACCTACAAATGAGAACATCTTTCAGGTATTTCTAAAGAATTTCATATTTAACATAATTTTTGTATTAGAACACAGAAATTTAATTAGTAATATTACTTATTTGGATCAATTATCATGAAGAGGGTTTGTATGAGATGCATGTATTCACACACATCCTGCCCTTCCATATTGTAAGTCATATGGAGGAAGAAATTGAAAAAATAAAAAGGATAGATCAAGAAGCAATGGTGTCCAATCTCCCATTTTCTGTTTCTTATCTCTTGTCCTATGAATTCCTGAATTTCCTCTTGGTAAGTGGAACAGCTTCTCCCACTTCTAATCCAGCTATGAATCTAGATCTGTACTTCTGGAAGAGTTTTGTAGCAATAGTGAATTATAATGAAATTCAGTGGCATTGTGCTAATGAGTTGAGTCCTTGAAACCTGAGGTAAATTGTGCAGGACCCATTTAGGTTTTGAATAAAATTATATTCAGGTGTTTCTGACTAGCACATAATCAAACCATGTTTTGAGTGTCTAATCTTCCAAGTATTGCTGCAGCATGAAAGAAAGTTCATGTTGGATTTTCAGTTCGCAGGATAACAGAGGAATATTTGGTTTTGTTTTGATTTATCTCCTTCCTTAATAGCAGTTTCAGGATAGTTCTCAAGTATTCACATTTTTTCTCCTAGGCAAGCAGTGACTTGCAACAGAGCTGTATTTGAATTAGCTTTTTCTAGCTGTGAGAGATGGAGAATAACTTGAAAATGGATTGTATTGGAACATTTGTCTTGCATACTATTGCTATTCCAGTAATGGACAGCCCAGCTTCAGTGTATGCACTAACAGCAGCTCTTCTGCCAAGAAACACACACAAGGCTAAAACATGTTGGAGAAAACAAGAATGGAAATGGCTGGGCAGAAAGGACCATCATCAATGGTGAATAATCTGTGAAGCTGTTTGGGGCTGTGTTTTGGGTTGGTGCTGTTAACAGTGTTGGTCAGGCAGGGCTGGTGCAGAGCAGGGCTCACACTGTCAGGGCCTTTTCTGCTCCTCCTCCACCCCCACCTGTTGGCCTGAGGGTGCACAGGGAGCTGGGAAGGGGCTGCAGTTGGGAAGGCTGACCCCAAGGGGCCACGGGGATGCTCCTGACTGTGTGCAGTGTCAGCATATGAACTACAGGGGAGAAGGAGGAAGGGAGGGGTTTGGTGGCATTTGTCTTCCCAAGTCACTGTCCCATGTGATGGAGCCCTGATATCCTGGGGATGCTGAACACCTGCCTACCTGTGGGAAGTGAGGAATGGATGTTTGGCTTGGCCTGTATTTGGCTTTTGCTTTATCTGTAGACCTGCCTTTATCTCAGTCCATGAGTTTTCCCACTTTTGCTCTTCTGATTCTTTCTCCTGACAGTGAATGAGTGACTGTGCACAGTTGCTGGCTGGGGTTAAACCATGACACAGATGAGGTGAAAATAAATGTATTTGGGAGATATGTCTGAATTCTGAGGCTATTTCCATGGCAGCTGTATTATGCACAGCAAATACAGGGATAAGATTTAAGGGAATAAATTGATTTTGAAGTGTAAATTCAGAGTAATTTCAAAAAACTTTCAGAGATTCAGAAAAATGTGAACACTAACCTAATCAATCCTGAATTCTGTGTATTTGGTTTATTTAAAAACAAGTAAAGATACCTTTGTGTCTTTCAAAATCTGCCAGCTCAGAAAGCCCACATAGAAGACTCTCCAAAAAGGGAAGTTTTAAAAGCAGGCTTGTGCTGTGCAAGGTCATGTTTAATTCCTGCTTGACTTCAAAGACACTGAATGTCAAACTGCATTGGGAAAGCCTCCATACATAGTAAGAGGCTCAGATTGGCTGGAAGGACTCAGTGGTGTCTTCTATTGCCAAAGAGAGTAATTTAATTACTGTCCATATGCCCTGTTGGGCCTTACTGAAGCCCTGTGTTACTGGAATAAATCTGATGGGAGAAGTATCTCTCCAAAACCATCATTTTTATCTTCCTCAACCACTCTTGGATGGGACCTTTTTCTGGTTTTCATTTTCACAGTTATATACTACAAAGAAGCTTCTGAATAGTTTTGTTGAGGGAGTAATGACACAATAAATCAAAACCTACTTTTCATGATTCATTTTGTATTACACTGACCTTTTTCAAAGCTTTTTTTTTGTTTCAGCTGTTAGAAGATTCTCATGGAACTTAAGTCTCATAAAATATTTCTCCCTGCCTGTATTGATTGATAGAGATTTTCAGCCAACATTTAGATGTTTCCCTTCTCAAACTGTTGGCTATGTTGTTATTCCTATTATACGGGTAGGGAATTGAGGCTCAGGAAAACCCCGCAGTATGTGTGAGGTCACACAAAAGACTGAAGTGAGGGCTCTGACTGATGATCACAAACCAGTCCATCTTGTGTCTCCGGGAATCATTGCACACTCTGTGGAAGCATTAGCTTCTTTAGGTTGTAATTTTTATTTCTTAATCCTCTCTTCAGGGTTCTTCATTGTTCAAGGTCACAGTGTAGCAACTTTCACTGAGAAGTCTGGTAATACTGTAGTGATGGTTAGAGAGCAAATGAAGTGATCAAAGGTGAGAGATGCCATGGCTCCAGAACCAGCCCTACCAAGCATGTTTGTAACTTGAAAAAAATTAAAACTGGAAATTAATTTAGGTAGTGTTTATTTCTTGATCATTTGTCTTAATATTTAAGTTTATACTTTTGCACTGGAATATAAACTGTGGAGCTGTCCTTCCCTTGGAAAGCTCAAGTCTTATAATACCTTTATTTCATGAGCAAGGAGTTACCTAAGAGTAGAAGTTATGTGAGACTCCAGTGAAGTTCAAATGTCCAATTCCATTCAATCTGAATGTTTTATCTTTACTCTTGTTCCTTGCAGATACTAATAGTTGGTCTCATGTTATTAACTTGAGTAATTTAATTTTTATGTGCTGTTAAATAAATCTATTCTAAAAAGAAATGTAAACAAAAGTTAGTAATCAAAAATCCTCTTTCTATACTTTGTGGAGCATAACATTTCAAACTCTCTTTTGGGATCTCGCGAACAGATCTTTCAAGCACTATTAGCTGTGCAGAAAATAGAAATGTTGGCAGGCAGGGAACATTAAAAAAAAGCTGTAACAGATCCAGTGGCATTTTCAAATGATCTTTGATAAAGAGGTTAATAGAATTTATGAACTGTGTTGCTTTAAATTCTTGTAACAATTCCCATCATAATTACAACAAATGTATCAGAAAAGGTCCAGGGATTAATTTAGTTTGTGTAAGTATCCAAAAGTTTACAGGCTTATTCAGTGCACACATACATTTTGAAATTGCAGACTTGGACTTCAAATCTTACAGATGTTTCTCTTGAGGATTCTGGTGCTTCTAGTTTGGGTCAATATTTCTGTCATATCACATGTGTACCCTTCCTGCTCCTGCCTAGGGTACAGAGTACAAAGAAGGGTATATTTAGATTAAAAAAAAAAGTAAAACAAAACAGAAAACCAAACTAAAATAAAACCTCTTGAAATGCCTGAAAAAAATATTCAGAATCATAAATAAAAGTAATTTATTTTTGGCTGGAGAGGAACTTCATCATGCATAAAGAGCTCTCATGGGTAATACAGCAGTTGTGCATAGGTAGATATAAAATACACTGCAGCTGAATTCTACAGCATTCCATGTCCAGTATTTAACACCAGAGTGGTTGATATTCTTGTGTAATTTTCTCCCATGCAGCCCTAGCTCCAAGTGGATGTAAGACGTAGTTCCAGGCAAATCATTTATAGTCTGGCTGCTTCCTAATGGAAGTGTGCAAAAGCTGGGTGACAGCTTGTCATGCAGAAGTCCTCCTCCTTCCTCTGAAGCACTTCATAAAATGCTAACAGATGAAGCAGACACTGAGAATTGATTGGCTCTGCTGTGCTTCAGGGAGGGATAGGAAGATTGCTTACTGATGTGAAAAAAGTTAACTTTTTTTCAGAGAAGATCCAAGGTATTGATCAGTGGCTTTTTATACTGTGAGAGGAGTTGAATGGTTTGAACTGGGAACAGCAGGTCAGGGTAGTCTGCCAGGGCTCTAATAAGTAGCTTTCATAAATGGTGCTAGAAAAAGTGACTTTGAGTCTCTACAAATGATTCCTTTCATTCCAGACTACCAGGAAATTATACTTTTACATTCTCACATGTGTTTTAAAGGCATAAAAGCTAATGGCATCAAAAAATGAAGAATAAAACTTCGTGCTTTTCTTGGCCATGATGTGTGCACTTGCTAAGAAAAAGTAGGTGGTGTTTATGTGCTTTTTCTGTTGTTATGGAATATCAGATCACAGAATGGCTTAGGTTGGAAGAGACTTGAAAGGTGATCTAATTCCACCCCCTGCCATGGGCAGGGACACCTTCCACTAGACCAGGTTTCTCAAAGCCCCATCCAACCTGGCTTTGGACACTTCCAGGGAGTGTTTTCTTCATGAGCTACTTGCAATATGGACACTCCAGAGCTCAGAACTTTAATTCTCTCTGTAAGGAGATACTTCAGAAATGCAATACATTGACAGCTTCAGCATATTGATTGTATTTTGGGATATTGTACTTCAAAAAAGGGTAGTTGTTTTTGTTGTGGATATTATAAGATGTTCAAATGTGAGAGTAATTTCATTTCAGGACTTCAGAAGAAAACGGTGCCTGTGGGAATGAGGGAGAAGGATGTTGCTCAGAAGATGGCTCTGTCTTGGTTTGAAATAGTGATTTTTCCCTGTAAGGAAATTAACAGCTTCCCTCAGGCCTGAGAGAACCAACTGGCTGGCTGGTTTTAGTACGGACACTCTGTTTAGCTACTTAAGAAGCTGAATATGCCTCTGTGATTCACATTTAAGAAAGGAGAGGCCTGGGAAACTCTCTCTTGCTTCCAGCTTCTGGACAGGTAACAGGGGGCTCGGGCGTCCCGGCCGGGCTGGGCCTGAGTTTTGCCCGCAGCCACTGGGCAGGGGGACAGGAAGCTATCGGCCCACAGTGTGCTGCCACTGAGCCCTGGCCTGGCTGCTGAGATCCTGCTGCCACTGAGCCCTGGCCCGGCTGCTGAGATCCTGCTGCCACTGAGCCCTGGCCTGGCTGCNTGCTGCCACTGAGCCTTGGCCTGGCTGCTGGGATCCTGCTGCCACTGAGCCTTGGCCTGGCTGCTGGGATCCTGCTGCCACTGAGCCTTGGCCTGGCTGCTGGGATCCTGCTGCCACTGAGCCTTGGCCTGGCTGCTGGGATCCTGCTGCCACTGAGCCTTGGCCTGGCTGCTGGGATCCTGCTGCCACTGAGCCTTGGCCTGGCTGCTGGGATCCTGCTGCCACTGAGCCTTGGCCTGGCTGCTGGGATCCTGCTGCCACTGAGCCTTGGCCTGGCTGCTGGGATCCTGCTGCCACTGAGCCTTGGCCTGGCTGCTGGGATCCTGCTGCCACTGAGCCTTGGCCTGGCTGCTGGGATCCTGCTGCCACTGAGCCTTGGCCTGGCTGCTGGGATCCTGCTGCCACTGAGCCTTGGCCTGGCTGCTGGGATCCTGCTGCCACTGAGCCTTGGCCTGGCTGCTGGGATCCTGCTGCCACTGAGCCTTGGCCTGGCTGCTGGGATCCTGCTGCCACTGAGCCTTGGCCTGGCTGCTGGGATCCTGCTGCCACTGAGCCTTGGCCTGGCTGCTGAGATCCTGCAGGCCCTGCCTCCCCTCTCTCCAGGAAAAGTTCCCAGCAGCTCTGGCTACTGCCCAGCAGAGATCCTGTGACCAACAGCAGGGCCCAGGAGAAATACTAAATTTTCAGTGCACAAATGAAACTTACAGACATCAATCCTCTCTCAAGTAAGAGGAAGAGAAAGAGTGAAGACATGTGAGGAAAACAACATGGAGACACCGAGGTCAGTGAAGAAGAAGCCAAAGCCCAGAGGGAGGAGAAAGAGGAGATGTTCAAAGCTGGGAGCTGAAATTCTTTTGTAAGGCCATGGTGATGGACTGTGATATATCAGACTATCCCTTGTAACTCATGAATGCAGCTGGTGGGATGTAGCGTTCTAACCACAGCCATGAGCAAAGGCACCCGTGCTGAAGCAAGCAGTTGTTGAAGCAGCTGTGATCTATGAGAAACTTGAACAGAGATGGTGTTAGAGCTCAGGGAAGGGACATACAGAATAAAGGTAAAATACCTTTCTCTTCTGAAACTCTAAGGTGAACTGCAAATTCTGGAGTCTGTGTAGAAATTAGCTGGAAATGAACACCAAAGGAGGAAACCTTTATTGTTTAGTTTTCAGTGCAAACTACTAAAGGATAATCACCCATCTCCAAAGTGAATATCTCTTCTGCAAGAATCGTTTTCTCTAACATTTATATCTTGCTCAAGGCTAATCAGGGGAGGCTTATAAATTGTTGAAATCACTTTATAGCACATTTAGAGCTCATTTCACAGCAGTTTAAGGGGTTGCAATGAAGCTAATAGCCTTCTGCATTTCTTAACTGTTTGTGATTTAAAAAATCCTATAACATTTATAGCACTTTAGAGTTATTTCCAAAAGTAACATGGTAAATCTAATCATTATATAATCAGTACATGATAAAAATCCCAGTGCTGCAGAGACCTATTTTCAAATATCTTTCATTGTGTTGTCCAATGTTTCATACATTTGGCAGGGTGGTTCTTGCAAAATAAAGGAGATGAGAAATGCAGCAGGCCAGAATGTTTATCAGGCCTAAAATCCTGATCAAGGGAGAAGGATCTTTACAGGCTTGTGACCACAGTCCTTCTTTTTTTTTTTTTTTAAGCTGATAAATTGGAAGAAGTTATAGATGTTTCTGTCTTGCAGGAGCAATTAACCTGAAGAGACTGCTCCATGGTCTCTAGCCACGTTTAATATAACTTGCTTTAGCTTCCTGTGTTGAACTATCAGAACCAGTTAGAAACGAGAAGTGCTGGACACCACAGTAATCAATTCACTTGTAAAACAGTCACATAGTGAGAGGAAATATAAATCTACTTGGCTTAGTTCTTTCTTCATATAATTTATTTTCAAATGCCTATTGCTAAAATTGAGAGGAAAATCTCATTTACTTGTGTAAAACATTTTTATTGAAGAAGCAGGAGTTGAATGCATGATATTATTTATGTACTATCAGATATTAACCATTTATCCAATTGTCAAGGACATGATCACTGAGTGTCATGACTTCAATAACAGCAATGGTAGAGAACTAATCCTCTCATCTTTTTGTATCGTGCAGGAGAAAACCAAGTCCAGAAACCTGCAGGTTCAGTGATGCTACAGAAAATGCCTTTGGGCTTTTATGGTTTGGGCTAATCAGTTTTAACCTTGATTGACCTATCAGTGCTTAAAAGCCTTTGCTAATTCAGATTTACTGAGATCTGGCTGGTTACCACAATTTATAATTCAAAACCTCCAATCCTGAAGTTCTTGATAACAAAACTGTCTCTGACACTTTACTTAGTTACCAAGTCAGTCACTGCAGTTACATATTTTAGGTAAACACAAGGTGCTGTGGCAGTCCAAAGGATATAAACAGAGAGACCCTTTTAATAAGATCCAAAAGCTTAATACCAACCACATTGTCTGCTGTGCCTCTTCAGTCACCTTGAAAATTTATGAGCTGCTACTTTCTGGATTGTGATTGTTATTGCTTCACTTTTTCCTGTCATGTATTGTTTTTGCTGCCTTTGTCTTGAGGACAGGAATTAGCAGTTGTCTGTGAAGTATTTATAATTGTGCATTATGATATTTTAGGCTTATATCTATCAAAGGCTATGAATTTTCTTCCTTTTCAGTGCTGCTTATGTAGTCATCCTTGAGAACTACTTTGGACCTACACAGTAGGAACCTTTAGCATATCAAGGGTATAGATGAAAACTGGTAGTTACTGGCCACTGAGTCAGGGTATTTAACATAGATAGTGGCCTGATAATCTTGTGCATAAGCCTGGACTTGCTTATACCTGTACCTGCATTTCTTATTTTTAACATTTGAGTTGATGAGAGAATTGGGATTTGTTTATGGCCTCGATGATTTTTTAAAAATTTAAATAATCTTAAATGGCAGTGGGCCTAATATGTAGTGCTATGTTTTATTGAATAAACACACTGAATAATATTGGGATAGTAAATCCTACAGTTCTCCAGGTCTGCAGTTTTTCCATTCTGCTAGAGAGCCTATTAAGTTTTCTAATTAGATGCATGTCATAAACTATGCACAGGAATGGTACATCCTAGGAAAACCATTGAGATTGAGAGTATTCAAAACACCTTTTGTCTTCATCAGAGTTAGTTCCCATTTCAGTGGGTCCACTGTAGTTACCCATATCAAAAACTGTTACTAAATTATTCCACGTACAAGCAGACATCTGTTAATTCACTGCTTGCAGTTTATTAGACTAATGTGTAAACTGCTTTGAGCAATAAATTACAAGATTAGGGCTTTTAATGTTTAGGGATATCATTAGGCATTGTATGTTGGAGGTAGATTTGACAAATGCTCTTTGCTAATGGAGTATATTTAAAGGAAAATCTGCATGAATTAATTTTAATTACTGTCATATTAAAGGGTATAAAACTAACTAATGTCAAAGGTGTACCAGTGCTGTTGATTCAGAGCGTTATCACGTGAGTATAATTAGAGAACCCTGTTTGCATAAATATTTCTTCAAACAAAAACACACACAGACTTTGCTTTGAAATTCCAACCATGTCATGGCCTAAATTTTTCTGACATATCTTTTGGAGCTGAAGTTCATTACAGAAGTATTTAAACATTAAAAAGAAGCAACCAGTAGTGATCACTGAAGCAGCTGGATGATAAATGGAGTAAGAACTCACAGGCTGAAGGTCTGACAAATCCAGGTGTTACCTGTTTTTGGGAAAGGAAAATGTTTTGTCTGGCTTTTTGTTTTTAAAAAGTTAGGTTTTAGCATGGCACAAGCAGTTGTGTCTCAGGATGTTACTGCCAGGTATGATACTGTTCTTGATTTTGTTTTCTAATTTATCCCCAAGGTCGCCATGTTTAGTAAGTCCAAGAGAAGGAAATGGGTGAGCTTCAGACAGCCCTTCTTGCACTACTCCTTGAACACTGTTAGCTGCTAACTTTGCAAATGAGGAAGGAAAACAATGGCTGTGGAATAGTACAAATTAGTTTGGATTAGGTGCAGCCCAAAGAAGTTGTGATGAGCTATTTGTTATGTTATTATGTAATAACATAACAAATAGAACAACTTCCTGGCAACAACTTGCCTTTTCAAAGGACCAGCAGGAAGGAAAATTGTGATCCATGCAACTCTTTAATAGACTGCTATCCATAATGGGAACTCTGATCTCTGTCTTGGGAAGCTGAATACAGGAGCAATCTCTTTTACCAGCAAATACAGTTTGCTGTGCAGAGAAGTGGCTTTATTCATTGTATTTCTTAACTTCCTCTTTTAAGAGTTTCTGCTAAGGAACCTTGGTTAAGCTGTATGCTGCAGTTAGTTTCTCTCTGGAGTCAGAGAAGAGAAACAGAAAAAAACAAGCTTTCCCTTTACCTTACGGAACAGCAGGCTATGTATCCATAGCTTAGTGATCCAGCAGAACAGAGAGGTTGGTAAGGGGCATGGCAGCCAGTGGCTCTGGAGGAATTTGTGAGTCACAACTCAGCCAAAGCACACTCTGCAGCAGAAACTCCTCCAATATAAAAGTGCTGCTGTCCTTGTACCCTCTCTCCTTTGTGGGCCATGACTGCTCCTGCCCCATTGCTGCTGCTCTGGTAGGGTCTGCAGTAGGTGTCAGAACAGAACTGACTGTTTTCCTTCTGTCATTTTGTTTTGTTTAAGTTTTTGCTTTGCTACCCTCTGTATTTTGAAGGTGCCTTGACTGCTGTGGGGAATGTATAGTGGGATTGTCTCTTGTGCTTATCAGTTGCAGTGCGTGAAGGTTGAGTTGTATGGAGATGTCTAAAATGGATTTTAGCCTTCCTCTTTCTTTTTATTTTTGTTTGGTTTGGGGTTTTTTGGGAGGGTTTGTTTGTTTGTTTGCTTTGTTTCAGATCTCTAAATTTCTAAATTCCATTTTCTGTCTGCTCTGTCTCCCTGAAGCTGGAAAATGTCTGGAATCAGATGCATACCAATGGGCATTAGCAAATGTCTGGCTCTGAAAACTTCAGCATCTACTGAGGCAGGAAAAGCTCCAGCTCTGCTGTATTAACTGTTATACATGAGTAATTCCATCATAGGGTGGCTGGGAAGAGTGGCATATACACAAAAACTATTATAGTCTGTCATTCATTTTCCAATAGAATAATTCATAAACATTCATAAAAATTTAGCTATGCCATGTGGCAAATGTCCCATCCTGCAGCCCTGAAAAGCCTAAGATTTTTCATTTTCCATTGTAAACATTTTATGATGACATTTTCTGATTAGAATCACATAAATCTCTCAGCAGTGAATTCGTTGCATATATTTCTTGCTGAGATTGTAGCTGCAAGTAAGCACCTTCAGATATTCTTTATATGTAATTTACTTAGGGAAGGTAGCAGAACAACAATAACACCACAGAAGTATTGGATCAAAAATTACACAGAGAAGAGTATATTCAAGGGGAAAGGGAGCATAACACAAAAGAAGCAAATAAAGTCTTATTTGCTGTGTGTTGTTTGCAAAATGTTTTGAACATTTTATTGAATATATCTTCCTTGTGAATTATGCATGCTCTCCAGTGCCTTTGGGAAGATGTAAAATTTTATATATTGCGAATGGAATACATGACCTCCTGATGTTTCCCAGATATTACTTTAAATCAAAAACTGAACAATTTCTTATCTACCAAGGGTTATTTTATTTCCTTTCGAGATGGTTAAGCAAGAATATTGTGGTGAAGGGAAGATTTCTGAATGTGTTCTCTCACTGGAGCCTGCTGCATGTTATTGCATGAAGATTCTGTATATTGGTGCACTAAAATGGATGTTCTGTGAGCTAAAAATCCATCTTTCCACTAAGCTGCAAGTGAAAATAGTGTGTTCTAATTCCTTTAATAATTTCAGTGAGGTCTCATAACTTCTTATATCTTTCTATGTCCAACACCTGACTGGTGTTAGGCTCAAGCTGCAACTCCTGCTGGGTGAATTAGACTTGTCCTTTGGAGACAAGCACATGCCTTGCTGCATGAATGAGTAGCCAAGGCTGGCATGGAGGTGGCTTTTCAAACATGGGGCTTTCACTCCTGTGCTCAATGCATTTTCCATCACACCTTCTTACAGCTTTGCAGAGTTAGGTCTGACTCTGAAACCTGGGTATCAACAGCCTGTATTTTACTCTTGTTACTTTCAAGAAAATGTTTCCCTTTCTAAATTTAGTCTCAGCTAAAGCTTCTCAGTAAGATATTAATCTACTCAGTGAACCTTTACAATCCTTTGAAGTACAAAATTTTTTTTGGAGTATATTTTAAGAAAAAATATGATGTAAACACATATTTTGCTTTGTTATTTATGTGAATTCTAAAAAATTAAATGCTTGAGCAAAATTGCATCAACGCATCACTGAAAGTTAAGTGAGTTCTGTGGAATGGAAATTAAGAGTACAATGAGAAGTGCCATCAGCTAAAATACATATTAATATGGAATTCAGGAGATGAGCAGTTGGAATTCCAGCTCTCACTGCTGCCATCAGAACATGAAACTGAAGCAGTATTTATTATTAGTCAGTTTTATGTATAAATGTACTGAGTCTTTCTTTTGACAGCATGGTTCTGTCATATGATTCACCTTACCAAGAAAAAAATCCATATAGTTTAGTATGGATTTCATTAATTAGATTTTAGTCCTAGATTTTTCCAGAGATGATAATTGCTCTGTTTTCTAGAAAAGCTCTCTTTTTTGGGGATATAAAGCTCAGGTCTTGAACCTGAGCTTAATACATGGTTAAAAGTGGAACAAAGGGAAAAGGCAAAAAACAAGCCCCCCCAAAACAAAACCCAAAACCCCCAACAACAACCACAAAAGCCAACACAAACAAAAAAACCCCAAAAAACCTGCTGATCTGGAGCTCTGAAGGACTCACTTGCACTGGAGGCATCTTTTCCAAGAGAAGGAGATCCAGCTCATGGTAGTGGATTGGGTGCCTGCCAGCACAGCTGGTAGAGGAGGCACAAAGGGTAGAAATGACCTGTGGTTTGATTAAGCCCATGGCAGAAAACCTGGTGTGGTCAGTGTTGCTGGTTTTGTCCTGGAACGTGGAGGATAAGTTTGCTGGGAAAAAGTTTCTGTGTGTGAAGCAAAGCCGTAGTCAAAACAGTGAAAATAGAGGAGCAGGGAGATCAAAACTGGCACAAGCCACCTCTTGTTGTTGGGACTGAACGTGCAAATGTAATTGTGATGGAAGGAGAGATGAGGATACAAGGATAAGGGTAACTTTCTCATGGGAGTGTAAAATGTGAGAAAAGGGAGAAAATGCCTGGAACTCTGCTTACAAATTGCCTCTATTTTTCTGGCAAGTGCAGTTCCCTGAAACTTGTCTCCTGATTGTTCAAGAGGCAACAAAGAGATAGGAAGTAAATGTAGAGACAACAGCAAAATGCTGAACTCATCTTTCTGAGGCTGTTCTGTTGTGATTGTTCCTCTGCAGGTGCACTACCCAAAAAAATCCAAAGCAATTCTTGCTTCCTTACTGTCCTCTGAAGACACACAGCTTGATTTTTAAGCTAGTCATGTTCACAATCTTGCATCCTGGAGTAAACAGCTTTCAGAGGGTGCTTTGTTTTTCATCTGTTCTCCTGGCCTTTTGTTAGGGAAAAGGCTTCTTCTATAGTTCCCTGAAAAGTCTTGCTTTTTTGGGGCTCGAGCCTAGGATCTACAACCAAATGATTAATAATAATAATGCCAGATCTTGAAGGATTAACAGGGTCTGTTTCTTAGATACTCATTTAACAGGTCTGTATATGAAAAGAAAATTATAGAAGGCAATACATCTGTTTTTTAGAAAAGCGACTACACGGCAAAAAGTGAAAAGAAAGGTTTGGATGGTAAATATATAACACAACCTGAATTATTTTGCAAGAGGAAAATACTGGTTTTGTCATTCTTCTTTCTTCAGTAGCCTGTTCAACTTAATTTAAGAAGACAAACAGGCCTATGAGATACATTATATGATGAGTCAGCCAGAGACTTAGAGAAGTAGTCTAAAGGAAAAAAAAAATTCCTGCAGGATCCAGATCAGAAAATTGGGTTGTTATTATTATGCAGTAGTTGGAAAAGGTAAGCAAAACTGAGTGTTCCTGCTGTCTGTACACTACATAGAATATATCTGGTTCAAAGTGTTCAGCATCACCACAAAAATAGGGTTTCATGTCCTGAACTCATTTTTTCTCTTAAGCTTTTGAAAGGTCAAATAGGGACCAGACTAACCAAATAACCGTTTTTCCTCCACAAAGAGCAACAATAATAAAAAAAGTCAGCTATGAAACCAGGCAAAGACTTGCATTCAGACACCATTTGGATGAATCATGTGGTGTTTGTGGCTTTGGTCTGGTATTGAAGGAAATTTTGAAGGCAACACTTGCACATAATTGAGAAGCATTATGATGTATTATTGAGCCAGATCTTTCTGCTTTAGTAATGGAGTTTAGAATATAAAGAAAATATTGAAAAAAAAAACCCCAACTAAATGTGTCTTACCCACCATAAAGGCACATGTGTGTATTTTGCATGTAGCATTCAATATTTTCTTTCATAAACTGTTTTGTCTTGTTTTTCTGTTTCCTAAAAACGACCTTGTCTTTCCTGGCTTATTAAACTGATTGTCCAATCCAATGCTGTCTAATGTTATTGAATAATTTTGCACTGAAAGTGGCAAATAAAGTGGGTGCTATATCTCTGTTCCCCCTTTTTGGTTTTTCTAGGAATACTCCTTAAGACAAATAGAGAATGCACCAGAAGCAGCATTTTGACATTGTTACCTAGAACCAAAGTTTATATCATGTGGTGTTTGGAAAATACCTTTGTATAAATAGGTCTGAATTCAGTTCTTATGTGCTTTTATTAGACATTACTCTTAAGTATCCATGTTTGTTGTCTGGTTGGTTATTTGACTTTGAGATGAAAAAAATCACTAATTATTTCAGGGTCATAGAACAGCCATGGCAGGAGGATTTTTAAGTGCTGTGAAAGTTGTTTAAACAGTAGGCTAATAATAAATGAGTATTTGCTTTGCAGAACTTGTGACAAGAACTTTAAAATTGCATCCTAACTTCCTTCTATGATGATTACTCTCATGACTGTGAATCTCTGAAAGAACTCACTCAGCTGCAGGACTTCAGAACTGATGTACAGTTCTTGAGTGTACCCAAGTGCCAGCTTTTGCCTTATTGTTATGTTTGTCTTTCCACTTCAGCAGTGGAATCAAAACAGATTTTGTATTTGGATTGAATTGGATTGGATTTTCACTTTCATCTATACTGATATTAAATTGTTCAGTCTTTGCATTTTGGCAGAGAGCTTTACTGGTGCTAAACAGTGTCAATTTTCTTTTGTCCATGTACTAAACTCTTTATCTTAAATTCTTATGCTGAATTAAGTTACTTATATTAATAAGAAATGTAGGTAACACTCTGGCAACGTTTTAAATAAAAAAAATGCTCAGTCCTGTCTAATCCCCATTTTCTCTCCTGTACAGACTTGTAATTTCCTCTATTCTCCTCATCCCCACCCACCCCCCATTAAATCCTACCTTGTATTTAATTAGATATTGTCTTGATTTTATGCTTTCTCATTTGTTTATAGGTAGAATTTTTAATGTTTCAACAGAATTTTTAATGTTCAAACAGGAAATGTCATCGTTAAAGGGCAGTCTGCTTGGAGTGATTACAGAGATGACGTCTTGGCTGTATTGAGGTCTTTCCACCCTTGGTGAGTATGGGATTTTTGCCCTAATTGAATAGACACTTTGGATATGAAATACTATGTATTTTCACTGATGTTGTCTCTGTTATTGTTCTCCCAATGTAATATTCTATCAATAGGGCTGTTATACATGGTTTTGATTTAATGCTTTCAAAATGAAAAGCTTTACTCTTCAGGGAGATTTCAACTGATTAGTCTTTGTCATTCTGCTCACTTTTATTCTCTGTCTTTTTTCATTCTTTTGTGACCTTTTAAAGTTGATCTGAACAAAAAGGAAATGCAAACACAAAACATTCTATTGCCCTCTATTTTGGTTTTTTTCAATAGCTTGAAACCAAATAAATCTGTGAGTCCACATATAAATGTAATTTGCTTTCATCTCCCTCTACATTAGGAATTCTGGTAATGTAGGTTTAAAGCATGGCATTGTGGAAGCTGGGCAGGCGTACCTGAACATGTGGAACCCTTTTTAAGGTAGCTGTAATTCCATTTTACAAGAGTCAGCCCTAGCTGCTTCTCTTTAAATAGCCTATTAGAGTCCTCTAATAGGAAAATTTACAGCTCTCAGCTGCTTCTGCATATGCATAATGCATACAGAAATCAGATATCTCACATGCCCTGTGGCTCAGAGACATTTCCATTCAATTAATAAGCAGTGAAGTAGATGACAAGATTATTAAACAAGTTTATAATAGATGAAAGATTTTACAGACCTATGACGTGGACTGTTGAAGAGCTAAACATTTTTCTGAAATAATGTATCTTTGTTATTTATGGATAGGTAGAAAGAATATTTTCTGTTGCAGCCTGAGCTCCCACAGTCATATGCTTGCAGGTTTGCATATACCTGTGCAGATTTAAGGAAGTGTGGATACTTTGTTTCTCCATTTAATGAGGAGTAGCTGTTCATTGGCACACTGATTTCAGGCCTCCTCCATCAGTAGCATGACACAGTGCTGGATCTGAAGTTTGCCACTATTACTCAGTTTGGACTTACAGCTTCTTGTTTTGGGCTGCCTGGTGGAGTTATTAATCCATGGGAGGTAGACAGCAAGTACAGGCTCCCTGAGTGCTGTTCTCATGTGACCAAAATAGGAATCAAATATTTAGTCACATTTTAATAGTGTCTCTCCAATGCAGTGATTGCAACCAAGCTCTGTTTTTAATGAAATAAAAATTTAGAAAATCTTACACATAATGGGACTACAGACAAGGGCCATTTTCTGTTTAACTTGTAAAGTCAGGTTTTCAAGAATTTGATTGCAATTAGTGTCCATGCTATAAGGCAAGCATAAGGTCTTAATATCCACCTCTTCTAAAATTCTCTTGTGGTGACTGGACTAAGAAGAAAGGCAAGAAAACAGGAAATAGGTGAAGAGCCTAGAGATGATTTAAATGTCAAGCAAGCATGCAAAATTAACTAGAGAACAGGAAGAGTTCTCTTACTGCTTTAGGACATTCAGCTCTAACTTCTCTGAGCTTAGCACAACTCTGTCTGGGAGTCTGTGATACTGGGTGGACTTTTTAGAAAATATCAGATAATTTTACTGGAAGTGCTCTTCCAGTAAAAAGCATCTAATATGTGCTGCTTGACTGAAAATTTCTAATTGATGATCTTGCAAGAAAGTTGTCAGCAGGATTAATTTATCTCACCCAGTGAAATAAAAAGCAATCAATAACAAAATGCAAAAGAAATGACTAGTAATAGGTGTATCTGATTGTTTAAATGAAGCATACCATATGCATTATTATGCCTAACAGCATGTGAAATACACTTCAGATATGACATTGGTGCTGGTTTACTGAATTACAAAGCGTAGCAGAGTGAACAAGGCAACATCAGTGGACAACATTATTTAATCTAGGAATCTTTTTAAAAAAAACCAAAATTACATTTATTGCTTTGTGGTAATTGGGACTGCAGATTCCATAATTTTAAATTACCTTTTCCCATCGGAGGACTTGGTGAGGTCCTGCTGACTAAAACTGTGTTTGCAGCACAGTGACAAAGCCAGAACTATTGATCAGGGCACCCTGAGCGTGAGGGCGCTACTCTGAATGTAGTTTGGAAATCACAAGGATATCCAGTTCCTGTTGAATTTACAAGACTAACTGACCTTTACTTGTCTTCTCCTTAATCTTCCCTGCCTGACAATTTGGTTTATTGGTTTCCCATGCCTGTCTGGAATGCCCACTATTACACATTTTAAGGAGGAAATTATATCCTGCTAAAAAGTAATAACATGGCAATATAAAGATGAGTGAGAACCTACCTAGATAATTCTCTTCAAACAATGACTAGAAATTAAAACAAGTGTAAAGGGATTAGGTCAAGTGATCAATCAGAAACAAAAATTACCCAGCTGGATCCTACAAAGGGATTCCAATTCCTTGAAAAACAGGGGCTTCTAATCTAGTCTAGAATTTTATCTCAGTTCAGCACCCTTATTGAAGTCCTGCCAAACTCAGATTACTAGGAGGAGAATGTCCTGTGTCAGCTATTCTCGTGACAAATGGAGATCAGCTTGTTTTAGTTTTTGTCTGGTGCCTCTTCTTGCTCTACTTGCATTTACTTCTTCTTTTCTCCAGTCCTTACTCTGGACCAACATGTGGCCAGGTTTCCACAGAGAACATTGCTGCCACAGCTACAGAGAACTTTGCTTCACACTACATGGAACTTCTGTACCAAGTAATTGGTTGATTTAAATAATTATCTCTCTTGGAAACATTTGTTCAGTTGTATAAGGAGAATTTGAGAGTTACTCTCTTCTCAGAGACAAAGCCACTTCATCTTCACTGCTTTTGCAGAACATGTAATTGTCAAAAAAAGTTACCTTTTAAAGGAAAGGGAGTTGCCAGAAGCATCTTGAAAAATAATGTCAGGAATATTCTCCTGTGCTAGAATAAACCACACAAGATCACTTTCACTCGTGGGGAATCTTACTTTGAACACAAATGTGGAATAGTTCTAAAAGCTTTTTGTTACATTTCATGAAATATAATTTTACAGGCTGTTTACATCAAGGCAATTGCAGTTTACTTTTAGTTCAGTGTCTTATGGTTGAGAACCTTACATATTCTCAGTCAGGAAGAGATTTGGCTTTCTTTTCATTTTTTTCCATTTCTTGGCTGTATATGTTTTGATTGGTATAGTGTTTTGTCAATACCTTAAAAACAAACAAACAAAAGACAGTACCTTTTTGAGCGTTGCCCACATTTCATCAAAATTGGCCAAATCATCCAGAATGAAAAGTAGAACTGGAACCTAAAGCTCTTTAAAGAATCTTCTAAGATACCCTTTTTTCATGTTGAACCTTGTTTCTAGAACTCAGAATGTGCTCACTAATGTCTATTGAGAATGTTGCGATAATGGGGAATTTCCCTACCAAAAGGGATGTTTAATTCTTTGAGGGTTTTTTTAATTGTGTTTTTCACAAGAGACTTAGTCTGAGGAAATAACATGTATGGAGAATAAACAGTCCATCTTAAAAAGAAAAAAAAACCCCAAAACAACAACCTTTTTTGGGTAGACTTTTTCTTGATAAGCTTTTCAGTTCTTAAACAGTCATTAAGCTGAAGCTAGGGGTGTTTTAATTGGGGTTCTTGGATATAGATTCCTAAGCTACTACTTGTTCTTGTGAACCATTAGATGACAGAACAGCTCCTTTTCTTTTTGTTCTTCAACATGGGCATGAATATTTATCTTCCCACATCAGTGAAACAGTCTTAAGATACCCAGAGAGATTTCACCTCGGCCATGACTTTGTTATTACTGATGTACATTATTTGCTTATGAGCACTACCCATGAGTTATAGGCATGGCCTACGTTTTATACAGTTAGAAGTAGAACAGGAGACATTTCATATAGCCTTTAGGTTGAAGAAGATGAGGATATCCAGCACATGGAAAAAGGAGGATGAAGAAGTAGGAGACTGGTATTTTTGTCAGTATGGTAAATGGTATTTTCAACACACCACCCGATAAGATGGTGTGTGCATTGTTTATGGGAAGGCTAGAACAAAAAGTAGCTTTCCAAAGGGAAATACTACAAAAACAGGCTTTCTGGTATTTGCAGGCAACTCTTTCAAGCATAAAATACAGGAAAAGACCATTCCATTCAAAATTATTCCTTCTGAAAATTAAATGAAGAGGAGATGGGAGTTGATGCCATTGGCTGCTCTGGGTCAGCATCTTGGGAGTGAGTCAATTCATTAAACTCATCCAGTTGAGGGCTTTCTGCCTCTCATGTAGAAATGAGTCTTTGTCACATTGGCAGAGGTCTTGGTCACAGTAGTTTTACATGGAAGGTACCACCTTGAATTCCACGACATTACTTGAGAACAGGGTGAGAAGAAAATCTGGTTGTTTGACACTAAAGTGACTTTAATATGAAGGCCTGAGACACACAAATAAATTCTTTTAACTTTATTTGAAGACCATATGGTTTTATATAATGTAAATTTGTCAGCATCATGCCATTTGCAGATTTGGAAGACAACATAAGCCTCAATGTCCTCAGTGCTTTAATTACCTAAGTAAGCATGATGCTTAGTGGCATTTCTGGTTAAAGTCCTAATTAATCTTCCCTATCTAATGAGAATGTGAAGATTTGGCTTGTGGCTTATTATCCTACTCATTATTATGAATGATAGGGCAATGGTATAAAGCCTTCAGTTTTACACTGCGACATAATTATTTATGAAAAGGCCTTGCCCCAGAAATGGAAATAATGATAATTACATTTAATCTTTTCATGGTTTATTCAGTTTTTTTGAAGTGAAACAGATCCCTGTAGGACACTAATTACTAAGAGAGGAAATGCAATAAACTACCAGACAGGCTTATTGGAAATACATGACACTGAGGTTACATTTTTCAATATCCTTAGTATTGTTACTTTTCTCACTTATGTGTGTACTTTTCATGTGCTTGGCTTTGTGTCATATGTGTATTTTATAAGCTAATAATTCTATTTACTACTCTGTTTTAGCAGCTTAAAAAGCTTTTTTTACTACAAAAAGCTGCATGTTGAAGCATCTCTAACTGTGGCTGCTGTTGCAGTTTCTGCACTGACAGGGGCACAGAGTGCTCGATGCCAGGGGCCTCAGAAGGGCATGTTAAGGGTTAGCACCAAGGGACCTGGTGGGTTTGCACCAGTTAGAGCTGTTCTCAGTATTCTGAGATGTTCCATCTACTGCCTGAGAATGTCCCCACTGGGTAACTGACTCTGCTTTCCCCATGTTCTGCCAGCATGGTGTCCTTAGTAGGCATCAAAATGGGAAATTTCTTTTGTAATTTCATCATCAGCTGATGTATCTATTGTTGACATGGACTTGAAAAACTAAAACTATTTAATGGGATATGACAACCTTTTGGAAAAAAACCTGCATTTGTGGGCAACTTCCTGATTTTTTTAAAGTTTGAATAAGCTTTAGCCAACATGACAAACATAATTTTTGTGCTCTACACAAGAGTGGTGAAATGGCCTTATTTTAGACTATGGCTAAGCTGGAGAGCTGACTGGTTTTAGAGCATTTCTGTGTTCAGTGTTTTAAGTGTGGATGGTATTTGCAGCATTCTTAAATCTGAGTCACTGCTAATGGCTTCTTTCTAGTGCATAGGCAGTGACCCTGTGCTCTGGGAGAGTGGGCGGCAGGGCACAGTGCAGAGCCAAGAAGCAACCCCCAATATGTGAATGAAATCAGTGTTTCCATTCTGTTCCTAGTGAGGCAGTGGTCTTGTCTCATGAATGTCACCTGGATTTGTGGTGAAGAAAGAATTATAAGTTTTACTGTAGAAGTATTTGAATGATGGCTGGGTACATGCATTTGGAAATAGATGAATAATGCAGCATGGGTAGGATTTCATGGTTTCTCTTGTCAGCTGCCATCCTGTGGTTTAATATTTTGATAAGTGATTTTTATTTTGATTTCCGTGTACATCTTTATGTCTGTCTAACTGCACTGCTGGCAAGAGAAGGAGGTAACAAAGAAATGGATGAGGAACTGTTCTGATTTAATCTTAGGTAACTCTTAGTGTCATTGCACCATTTTAGAACAGTGCTGATGAATCACTTTATACTGGGAGTATGTAGATAATAAAATAGAAAGCAAGAGACCAAGAGCAGAGAACAAAAATACACAGATTAAAATGCTTTTACCATATGCCACTTTTTTTGTTGTTGGCACTTAGCTTTTCTAAGGAAATAGAGCAGAACTTAATGAAGGGAATCATTCTCCTAGTTGCTCTGGTTCCTCAAAAAGGGACCTTGGCAGCACCAGGCAAAATTGTCTCTCTGAGACTTTGAGCTGTTCTTATCTGGAATGCATTTGAAAGTATTAAATCAGATCTAGTGTATATTGTAGCATGGAAATGTAATTTTAGCACAGATGTCACAAGGAATTACACTATCCCTGAACAGTGATGTTTTGATCACTCCCTTTAGGATTACATCTTGTACCTTATTACTGCTGCCCGCTGTCTTGATACTCAGATAACCACAGATCTCTTGTTTTCAGGCAGTTACCCCAAGCAATGCATGCAGCAATCTCATGCTTCTTTTTGCCATGGTACTCTACAGTACTCAAAATCTTGTACAATGTCTGTCTCAAGCTGCTGAATGCAGCACAGTGTCATTTTGGTCACCAGAGGTACAGTTTTCATTTTCAACAGTATTTAAAAATTTGATACAGAAAGGAGTTAATGAAAGAGATTATTAGATTTTTTATTTCTCGATAAACCTGAGCCACAGTAAAAGGAATGCTTTGGATATAATATTTTTATCCTTATCCATTAATAGTGTCACTAGTATTATTTTAAATTCGTTTTTTTATGAGTGGAATATTATGAAGGAGAATGACTTCTTAAGTAAAGAAATCTACTTCATTATTTGTGATCTCCTTTTTCCTCACACTTCTCATTCGTGGTTTGCTTTTACAGATTGGCTTTTTTATATGTTCCGAATGTACGAGCTTAGTTCAGCAATTCTTTATAGCAAGACAGGTTACTAGGGAAGATGCTGGAAGTGGGCACATTTGTCATGGAAAAAAGCCCACTCACATCAAAATGGAGCTGTGCTGACTAGTCTGGAAAGCTTAAAGAGGTAACAGTAAATATGGATACCACTTCTTCAGTGTTCTGACAAATTGCTACTAATTGACATCTTTGCTTTTGTTAGTATTAACAAAATAGAAGATTTAGTGGAAAAGAAAGAGGGCTGTTGGAGCTTTTTAAGCCTTAGCTGGTTTAAAGTAGTTGCACTGATAATTTCTGTCTTTCTACCTGAAGGTGCATAAGGTTGAATCAAATATTTATTAGCCTGCTCGCAGGCCAAGTTGGATCCATAGCTGTTCAGAGCTAGTTTAATGAGGAAAAAAAAGAGGATGTGAGCTGCATGGTGTTGTAACTGTGCAGAATTCAACTGTTCTTGGATAATGTTTCTAGGTGGTTACAGTGGGTTGACATGTCTGCTGAAACATGTCACTGAACCTGTATGCTGTGGAATATTCCGATAAAGCCTTATATTAACTAGCAGGAGCTTCCTTTAACATTGCTATGTGGTTTTTACTGCTGACTACATGAAGTGATTAAAAATAGTGTTCTTTTCTACTCTCCCAACCCTATATGAATTGTTGAAGATGGTAATATATATTTTATTTGCAAGATGTTTACATTATTTTTTTAAAACTAGGTATAATCTTTTCATTAATGTATTAGAAACTACAAAATGAGAGCAAGAACATCACAGCTCAGGTGGCAATTTTCTTTCCTTAGGATGAATTCAGATTTGTATAGCATAATCAGTTTGTGTGGTTGCAGTCAGAATTCTGATGAAATCACTGGAATTAGATTTATATGTGATGTCTAAAGGAGATAATAAAAATACACAGAGTCTGTATCATTACATAAGTATTATGATGTAGGTTTTAAGTGATTCTTATACTGAAAGACGCGTAGATGTGCAGAACTGCTGTTAAGGCAATTGTGGCTTTTCAGAAAACTAGTCATCTTTTTGTGTTACTTATTTGCATGGACAACTTGCCTCTTTATTACCTCTTTATTTCTGGTCCATATCTGTGGCCCTTGTTTGAGTTTGCATGAATATATAAATACACATACAAAAGTCCATCTCCTTCCTCAGTTACCTTCTCTTTAGTAAGACTACTGGTAAACTTTTTAAGATTTCGAAAGCCCCTTAATGGTGTTTCTGTGTACTTGGCTGAAAACACATCTATTTTTATTGTGTTTCAGTTAAGAATTACCTGTGTTTAAGCTTCTTCCAAATATGTTGTTGTATAAAATCACATAATCTCCTAGAGAAAGATATGATGCTAAATTGTTCTACTGTCATCACCATCTGGATAGAAAGATTATTATTTTTCTCATTTCTCGGAAAAACCTACAAAGAACAAATGCATCCTTTGAAAAAATGTGAAATAAGTGACATCTGTAGCTAGCACACTCAGTAACAAGAGTGCAGATGTCATTTTCTATGCTTTTCCTGTCAACTTAGTTCTGTTCTCTAGAAGATAAGATAGGAGATAATTTCATGGAAATTAATACAGTTCAGGCATGATAATGTGCGTAAGACTGGACAAACAAAGCAAAGGAAAAAGGATAATTAATAGTCTCACTTCACCCAGATCTGAAGAACAGGCACACACATAAAAGATATAAAATTTGTCCTGTGTGGTCCAGCCCCAGGTTTATTGGGTCCAGTACCCAGTCTGTGACAGTGACCAACCCCAAATATCTGTGGTACTGCATGGGAATGGAGCACTCTGGAGCTCAGAGGAAGGTGAAGTGACTGCATAGTTGGAAATGTAATGTTTCTGCCATCTTTAATTCTCTCTTTCCCCTCTTGGGCCTGTATGAGCTCCTGGAGTGCTGTGGCCTGAGCACCCAGCACCTTTCTGTCCCGTGCCATCTGCCCTGTGCTGGCCTCACTGGCAGCTAGTGACACACTAGAATGATTCCTATTCAGGGTAATCACGGCTCACACATCTCCCCATGGTTCTCCTGATTTGTTTGAGTTGACTGTCCTTTGCCCTCTTCCATGTCACACCCTGAAGTTATATAACGGCACAAGATGTCTTGTTTTTGTGTTCCTTCCTAATCTTTCCCTGCTCACTGAGTTGTTTGGGCAGTCAGCTAAAGTTTTTGTCAGATGATGTCTTTGTGATCAAAAATTCAGAACTCTTGTTCATGCAAGGGTATGGGCAGTCTGGAATGTTGAGCATGTGAAATTGGGGTTTTTATTTTTATAAATCTCTTTTAATTGCCTATGAATTAAACCAGTATTCCCCAAATTGAGTGCTTTTTGTTAAGTGACCTCCCTTTGGCCCACAAGCTTGTTCATTCTTGCTGCCTTTGTCCCGTTGAGGAGGGGCAGTGACAAATGGCCAGGGGCAGCTGGCCAGAGTCACTCCCCTATTTGCCAATGTGCAGAAACAGTGTGGTATTAATTTAGATTGTGAACTTCACTGGTGTCTTCTATGTACTGCAAAAACTGTTTACTTCTGTTTCCAACCTTTGTATACATATCCCAGGGTAAATACCTTTTGTCTTATCTTAGGCCTCCTTAATATCCTGCAGAGCTGTAGTGTAGAAACTTGCATCCCCCTTCTTTATTCATTCCTGTTTGTTGATTTTTTTGAAGAACTGTAAGTTTTGTGAGATAGGGTTTTTCCTTCTCATTGCATAAAGGCATATGGCTGTGTCTCCAGTGTACTCTTGGTCTGTGTATCTGTGCCTCCTGAATGGTTATCTGGATTGTGTCAAACTGTGCAGCTGATGAGTTTTCCCAACCTTCCTTCCCTGAGAGCACTAGTTTTGCTTTCTCCTCTATTCCTGACAATTGATTATCAGAGGAAAAGAATTTTCTTTGGCGTTTTTGAGTTGTATCAAATGCCAATGAATTCCAAAATGATTAGAGAGGGAGGAGAGGAGAGTGGAAAGAGAATCATAAAGGCCTTTTTTCATTTGAAATATGAACAAAAACAAGAGCAGTGTCATGTAACGCTGATTTTTTTTTTTTCCCCTTCCTTAGATAAGCTTTTCCTATAATGAATACAGTATGGAAATAGACGGTTCTATGGGTGTTGTATAAAGTCAGTACAATGAACAGCTCTGATGTTACACATTGCAAAAGATGATGACCACTTCTGTTTATCCAGTGTGGGGACAATCATGTATTTCTTCAGAAAAAAAGTTTCTAATAGGAAGTATCTATGATCTATTAATTATTTAAGATGGAACCAAAAAGGGTCACAAACAGAATAATGGTACCTGTATTAAAAAAAGTCAAGAAAAAAGCCCCACCCAGAATGTCTGAAAAGGGAAGTCTTATGGAGAGAGGACTGCTGTTAGCTGAGAGTTACATGTGTGAGTATATGATTCTAATTTTGCACATTTTGCCTGGTGAACTTGACTAGCATATCCGAACCAATGAGTTAAAGGCACTTAAAAATCACTGCATTTCATCTTCCTAGAAACTGACAGCTGACCCACAAATTTCCTTAGGTGGGGAACAAACAGGAAGAAGAATCTACATGTGGATAAGAAATTTTTTGTGATTTGATTTTTCCACATACGTAACACAGTTTGTAGATACTTATTAAAAAAACACCAAACAAAACCACAACAACTAACAATCAAACAATCAAAAATAAGATGAAAGTCCTTCCGTAAGGATTAATGACTGGTTGCCTACAATTTTAGGTCTTGCAACCTCCCTTTAAATGTCTGGTCTCTCACTAATCCCCTAAATGCTTTTCTTTGTGCTTTTGGCTGTCAACAAGCAGCACATGCCTTGGTAGCTTTGGAACTACTCATGGTTGACTGATCATCTGATTATTGCCCTTTAGCTGATGAGTGAAATGAGCAGAGCAGCTGAAATTTGAATTCTCCCTGCTCTCTTCTGTCAGGGCACTAATTGGATGCAGTTCTTTAGTCAGTCATTAGAGTTCACAAAGTTGAAAGTTAAATTTGCAAAACCTTAACCTCATCAAATTTTGTTGAAATGGTCCAGTGAATTGAAAAGTGATTGCAGGGAGAATGAAGGACTGACAAATGAAGATGGACAAACAGGGAGTGTGATCTATACTGTTTGCTTTTTTAGGAAAATGAGAAAAAGCAAAGATAAAACATAGGTACTTTCTAATCTGTTATGTCATCTCTGAAATAGCTTAACTGTAATGGAAATAATTACCTTAAAATTGGATGTTGGTTTGAAATATTCAAATCCTTGGATCTTCAAGGATGCAGTTACCATTTGTTCTTTTGGACCACTTTTTGAGCTTCATTACATTTAATTTAGAACTGTACTCTTGAGCAGCATGGACCTGAAACAATAAAAGTTTGTCTTACTGCTGTAAGACAGCATTTCTATGCCTTAAAGAACAATACTTGTTTTGGGAATACAGTCTGTCTGCATCTCTCCTGCTGAGTATATTGAAGTTCCATGGAAGTTGCTTGGAAAACACTGCAAATATTCAACTCTTGCATGTTTATTCCAAATGTAATATCTAATATGTAAAAGCACACACACTGTGTAAAACACAATTTGGGTTTTTGAAAGTTACCTAAGTAGGGACCTTGGGAGTTTAGAGAAATCCCATCTGACCAATGAACTCTTTCCATGCAGCTGGAAAATATCATCAGAATCTAGTGGATGAGAGAGAAATGCAGTTTATGAGAGCTTAATCTGAATCTTATTTTTAAATTAATTTTTAAATGAATGTGACAAATGGAGGCTAAAAATGCATATCACTAATGCTTGGAAGAAACAGCATGGACATGGTGGTGGGATTGTACAGCTGGAAATTATAGTCTCCCCCAGCTTTCCTCATGGGTTAATATGGGGAATTCTAGGACAAACCTTTGATATATCTATTGTTTCTGACATCTCTGCTGTATAAATAAGGATGAACTCATCTGAAATCACTAGATTTATACCAGGAATGTTTGGAAGTGAACTGGGTGATTTTTTTTTTTTCTGTGCTTAAATTTTTCAAGAGATTTTCATCATTAGACACTCTGCATGAAGTGCAGCTAGGCATTATGGAAACATTATGGAACCTCTTTTGCAGACACTTTATTCCTACAGAAAAAAAACAAACATATTTAGATAAGTAGAAGTGTACATTGTAAATATCTTGCACTTTATTTCCATTGGAGAGCATCAAAGAGCTTTCAGGCTATTAAAGCCCAAGCATATGCAAAATCCTAAGCATTCTGGCAATAAATATAGCTAAATTGACTTTCTTTCACTGATGTAAATAAAGTTGAGCAGGGGCTAGAACAAAATGACCTCTAATGGTCCAGTCAAATCTAAATTATCTTGTGATTCTGATACTAAGATTTAATGAAATCTACTCTCTGTTATATCTCAGTTTATTGATACAAGCAAAATGGCTTTACGTTGGGAGAAGGGTTTGTGGCATTTGAAATGGTGAAATGCAGGATAAATAAGAGTACCTTAAACCTTGGAAATCATTAGGAAAAATCATGATCAAGACATTTGGGACTGCTTAAGACAAGAAGCAAAAGCTGACTTGGCGTATTATAGTGGCTCAAATTATTATTTTTAATACTGCAAAATGTAAATAGTTCTACAGACAGGAGTTTTCTTACATGGCTGTGGACTACTGTAGGTCAGAATGAGCCAGTGCTGTGGCACTGTGACAGTGACACAGGGCTGAATGATGCTGTGTGAGGACTTCAGCAAACCACTTCTCCTGGGTTTTGGTCACAAATGCCAAAGGCATAACTGTTTCAAATAGTGAAACTTCTAAAGGTCAAATATCTGCAAAACCCAAAGCATGTGCCATTGGTTAAATTCCTGCAGTGAGCACAGATCAGTGAAACTGAAGTGATGATAATTGGAGTGCAGAAGAATGTTTACTGTAGTATTCACTCTGCCAAACACCAAAGTTCTTGATTTACATCCTCTGCATAGAGAATGTTTTTAAAAGTACCTAAAGAGGAATGAATAAATTTTCCAGTTTGAGAGTATGAAAGTTGGAAAGGCAGAAGACTGTAGAGAATGTTTTTTAAATGTTTTCAAATAGCTGTTAGTGATAAATGGCAGGTGGACTTAAACTCCAGATGCAATGCTGGAAGGAGGCAGGTGACTATATTATCAGGGTATATTGGTATTAGGACATGTGAAAGTGACATTGGGGACTTTCAGACTCTAAGAATTATAGTATTGGTTTGCCACTGAGAGAAGACAACTGAATGCAGCAGGAGTCAGAGATCAATGACATGGGAAAGGAGACCATTAGGCTGGAGTTCATAATCAATTGTCAACCCAGTATAAAGTCTCTATGGTAAGGCAATACTAACTGAACAGCTGACTTAGTATTTAAGTATTAAGTAGTAATGAATTGCTACATTACATTGCACATTACATTGTTATGTGTCATTAAAACATTGCTGATTTAACATTTAGAAGGCCATAAGATAAACAATGCATTAATATTGTAATTAAGGCAGAGTGAGGGTGAGGGTGCTGGTTCTCTCTGGGTTGGTTTTAGGGGGACAAATTCCCTGTAGAATAACTGCAGGAGAACTGAGTAACTGGTCATGTTTGGGTTGAGTTTGGAATTGGCTCAGCAGGGATGATGAACAAATCTGTCTACACAAGTAGTACAAGAGGGCACAACTCCTAGAAACGTTGGGACATACAAAGGCAATATTAACATTTAGAAGTGTGACCTGCAAAAGATGCTACAGCATTGATGGTCCTCTAAGCTGAGCATGGCCTGTTGTGGAGGGGAACATCACTGTGGGAAACCCAGATGTGCCAGGCAAAATCCTGCTGAACCCCTGTGCTGGGAGTGGGGATTGCATGGACAAAGAGGAGACTAAATCTTGCTGAGCTGGGAGAAGTCAGGGGTTCAGGAGCACTTGTCATGATTTTATAATCATTAGTGCTTTGTCAGTGATCAACATTATACCTGTGTGCTGTCAAATTTATCTTAATGATACAAAGCTGGGGTTAGACCAACATAACTGACAGATGTGAGTGCTACTGCTGGGTGTGAGTTACCACAGTCAGCTGGTGTAGGCTGTATGGAAGCTTTGCTATGTGAGGCAGTCACAGCCTCTGTCCTTACAGGGTAATGCTGTTCACATTTTTGCTTTCCCACTAATAGCACAGAAAGTGATTAGGAGGGATTCAGGAGAAGCAATTGAAAAAAAACAACTGGCTTGTGAAAGATTTAATGAACTGAATTTATTTGCATATCCAAGTGAAAATGAATTTTAGTTAAGGATAACACATACAAGGGGAATAATATTCTAGTAGTTGATGACTTTTCAATCTAGTTGAAAAAACGATCATAAAATGTTCTGGCAGTCAATGTGACAACAGACATACTGGGAATGAAATCCAGGAACAAATTCATAGCTCTGTCTGCAGTTAACTTAGCCATGGGAACAACCTACTTAAGGATGTGGTGAGTAATTTGCCATTATCCAAAATTAGGGGAAAAATCTAATTTAATCCTGAATTTTTTAAATAGATCCTGAAAAATATTGGGGTCAAGGCTGTGCAGAAAGTGAATAAAAAACCATTTCAAAGTCAAATGTAGTTGTGATACACATGGGTTACTGCTTGTCTCTGAAGTACAGGAGCGTGGCATGTTTTTTATTTTCCCCTGGAGCCAGCTCAGTTAATAATTATTGTTGCTAAATCTGACATGTATTCTGCATTGCTAGGGAAATGGGAAGATTTTGTAGAATAGTGATGAATACTGTACTTGCCAGATTTTTCTTTTTCTTCTGGTAAGTGGTAGGTGTTTATATTTCATCATACCTGTTTTTGGGACTGCATTTACTAGATTGCTCCTCAATTCAAGAAAAGAGTGTCCTGTCCACCATTTTATAATGTCACTAGATAATACAGACAAGACAGAACAAGTCTGCTGAGATGAGATGAGATTAGATTAGATACTGTTTTCTGCTTTCCAAAAAGGACTGTGCTTGCTTCTAATTTTATCTTTGTCTAGACTGTGCTTCCAATGGCAACAGCTCAGCGCTGAGCACTTTACAGCAGGTGCTGGAATGAAATTACTGTCAGGAATGGAGTTACCAAACACGGTGCATTTTTATGGTCCACAAAGGGAGGAAAAGTCTGGCAAATGATTTTTTGGGATCCTCACTGAAATGGACAGTTGGAAGTTTACTGTCCAAGAAGGATGAAAATGTCCCAGATTGTAAAAAATTCAGACTTTTTAAATGCCCTTCTTTCTCCCAGAAATTCACCTTGACTTGTTTTGGAATTTGCACTTGTGTTGGGTGGAAATAAAAATTTTGGAGGCACTTGTGCAAAATATTGCAGAAGAAAGGCTTAGTTGCTTCAGTGTTTCCCTTTTGATTTTTCTCTTGGCTAGAGCTCAGGCAAAACTCTATTTCATAGGACAAGCCCAATTTCTTATTTCAACCACAGTGCCAATTTTTATGAAAAAAGAAAAATAGAGATTTTTTTACATTGCAGATGGCACAAATCCAGTAACCAGTACAACTGGTGAGAGAGATCACCAGAGATGCTGGTTATGGAATCTTCTGCTTGAGCAATGGGAGTGAATCTGAACAGGGCATGTGTTTTCAGTACATCCTTCTGCATGTCAGGCAGAACAGCTGATGCAGTATTCCAACACTACCTAAAGAGCAGATCACTAACTTCTTGAGAAAAACTTCTAAAATTCTAAACACAGAGGGAAGGAAATGCCAGACATAATGAAGTCTGCACCACCAATCCTGAGACCAATGTCTTCTCTATAGTTTTTCAAGAACCATCTTTCTACAAGACTCATTGTGGATGATAATTTAAGCAGAAGAAATTTTAAAAAAAGGTTTTCTGCAACCTTTCTGCAAAGAAGAGATGACAGTTTTATCAGTATGGGTGCAATAAAGACCTGGAAGCTGAGGGACAAGAGGATTGTCCTGGCTGGGTGAAACAAGGACATACCATGAAATTATATTCATATTTTCTGGAGGTCCTATCAGAAATGAGATTCCTGATTTTTACTCTTTTAAAAAGTTTAATAATTTATATGTGTATGTGGTCTTCCCTTTTTAATACATTTTAGAGTATAAACCTACATTTCTGCTGATGCCAAATAGATTATTAGTTTGTATGTACAGCCTAGACAAATGAGTAGTTCAATAGCTACAAAAGGTTCCTAAAGAAGTAGGACAAATTAAACTTCACTCCCATTACCTAAAATCAGGCAATGTTACTAAAATTAAATGTGCTTTTGTGTAGGTTTGACCCACTGATGCAGTAAGACAAAACCTGGATATCCAGCATGAAGGAGTGTGTGCCATTTGAATGCTGCAAAAATGATCCTCCCCTCATTTTCCTACTACATTAATGAAGCAGAAGCAGTAAAAGGAACAGTTCCACATCTGGGATATGGGTCTGATAACTTTTCCCATATCTTCATTCATGTTTTGGATCGTGTGTGTGGGTTGTGTATGCTATTGTAGGATACCCCCTTATTTTAGGTGATTTATTTTCTTTTTAATGGAAGCTTTTTTAGCTAATCCTTTTTTATCAAAAGAAAGCACCTTTGATCACAACTCATTTAAGCTGTCATCTTTCAAGATATTCTGAAATACACAAAATCAATATGTAATATGTGCAAGATTTGCCTGTGGTGAAAGGTCAAGAAAAAGAATTTTTCTCCTAGCTATTGACATAAACACATGGAGGTGAAATCTTTTTCAAGGTATTTTTTGTCACACTTGAAGTCACATTGTGTGATATAATAATCAATAAAGACCAAGATGATAATAATTTCATTCTGTCTGTATCAATGTTTATGAACAGTACTGATAAATCTCCCTTTGGCTGCTACAGGGTTGGTTAGCCATGGTTATGAAACAGAATGATTTATTCTGCAAGCCATTTTCTTTTTCAATCTAAAATTATAATGATGAAAGAACTTCTTAATTTAAAGTAGAAAGAGAAAGATATAATGCATTTGTTCCAACTGATAAGACTCAGTGCAAAAATATATAGGATGCAAAGTTTGCTCTAAGCAAAAATAATCTCACAGGTATTTTTTTTATTCACCTGTGAGAGAGCTAATGTCAAATATTCCCTGTGCTTGAGAAACTTTGCTCCTCTAAAGTAAGTAATGAGATCAGAGATACATACTAATTGTGGAATAAATCTTAAAAAGGGTTACTGAAGTGTAGAGAACTCCAGTGAGCTTTGAAAAGGAGTGAGGGTTTCAGAAATGCTGGTAGGTGAAGGTAGTAGCAAAGTATTCACATTTGTGGAGACACTGAGGGAGTCTGCTTTGCTGTGTTCAGCAGAAAAGGATCTCAAAAAATACCCCCCCAATCTTATGGTGTCATGACTTCAGTTCATTCTGAGACTTGCATGCATTTTACATACTGGAAATCAAAGTTAACTACACTCATATGATTCTTTATTTATTTCTTTAAAACTGCAGGAAGCTGTACAGTGCTCCAAACTGCAAGGGTTAATATGACACTGTTAGTCTGACATTGGCTCTTAAAGCCATGAAAATGTGGTTGTGGTCTTTTAAGTACAACAAAGTACATGCATAAGGAATTGACTTGATGTTGTTTCCTTATTGAAAATCATGTAATGAGAAGTTACTGATGAAGAGTCCACTGAGAAATCTGTATTTTTTCTTTATAATATCCTGAGCTTTCTAATGTAATTGAGTTTAATCTTTTACTTTAGGATGTCATTTCTCTAAAGCAATTTATCTTTACAAATAATTCAAGGCAGTTGTCATAGACTCTTAAAATAATTTGGGTTAGAAGGGACTTTTGAAAGTCATCTCTAAACTGGAAAAGAATAAGTAAAAATATAAATCATATGGAAAATTACATTTGAAATGTACAATTTTAATGCAAAAATAATTATAAATATTTTAATCATATATTTTGATACCTGCATCATATGAAATTAAGTTATTTTATTCTGCTTTATTTTGTAGATATTTCTGAAAATAAAATTGAGAGCTAAGCTCATAGTGCTGGCTGCAGTCATTGTGGTAAGGACTGAAATGACCTCTGGAAACCCACTTGGAATGTCTTGGCCAGTCAAGGTAAGAACTGAAGTGATTTTATCTTTTTCTGGGTTTTTTTAATCCTTTTTATATGTTTAGCTGGGGCTAAAGAATAAAAGCATGATGGGACAAAGGCCATAGACACTCCATAGGAGAAGGGTGGTACAGTCTCAGTCTGTGGTGATTTACAGAGATGGTGAAAGGATATAACCAAAATTTGGTCTTCATCGCACCAGCAGCAGTTCATACTTTCAACTGTAGATGGGTCTGGAAAGCCAGGCAATGGCCCAGCTCTAACACAGGGGTTTTGTTTGTGTTTATTAAGCTGAGAGGAAAATCTGTTTTATTTAGGGATGAAATGGGACTTGAACCTCCATCAGTGCACTCATACAGAGAGCAGCATGGATTCACTGAAATAGCAAGCATTATTTTTTTAGACTTTTATGTAGTTCTATATAAAATCATTGTGCCTGCCTGAAGCCCATTAAATAGCCAAATTATTAAAATATTCCTTCTTTTAACCAGGTGAAACTTTTCAAATTGCAAATTTATTTGACTGAGTGCCCCCATGGGAGTTATCCTAAAATACCAAGTTTTTTTGAATATAGAATGCCATTTTGTGAGAAAATGGGAGGCAGGCTAGTGGAAGAGATGATTTTATGAAATATAAAGCATAAGGTAACTTTTCAATAAATTGTTTTTTGTTATTACTGTGTTTCCATAATAACATCAGAAATATCTGTTTGAAACTAAAAATTAGTTAGTTATAATGACATTAATTCATTAAAAATTAAAGAAACACCATTTTTCGTCACATTAGGTTGCTGTAAGCCTGTTGCATTTTACCCTTATATTCTCTGTCTCCATTGCAAAATATGCATTAGAAATAGCTATTTAATGATAGCAAAAATCAATCACTGTGACATATGAAGTCAGACATAGCTTCAGCCCTCCTCATTTTCTTCGTGTAGACTTCATTTACATAATAAAAGATCTGTGTTTTTACATGGACCCATGAATAGAGATGTTGGAAAAAAAGACAACTATGCAATAAGAATTTTATGAAGATCTCAAACAGTATCACAGGAGAAAAATTTTTCTTTTTTAAGTTTAATACACAACTTGGAGAGTTGTCTGTAAATGCAGATACCAAATCAGGGCCATGAAATACGTATATGTAGAAACAGGAAAGAAAAATTAAAATGTGGGAAAAACTCTGAAACAGAATCCCAGCAAGTTGGACTCCTCAAGAGCAAACTCTCAGTTCTGATTTAAACTAAATAACTGTTCCTTTTGCTGGGCTTGGAGGTTACTCCCTTTACATGACACATTTTGGCAGTGCAGGCCTGAAGCCTCAGCTGCACAAAGATGCAATTCCCAGGGTCTGCAGGAGGCACAGCTCAGCACAGAGTATAGGAGGCTGCACTTTAAGCCCCCCAGCCCCTCAGAGCTGTGAAATAACAGTCCAGAATTCAGTCCTGAAGACTGCTGGGAGCTTGAGAGTAAGGAGAATATTGCTTCTTATCTATAGGCAGAGATTCAATCTCCTCCAGCTTCAGACTTCTGCAATACAGATATCTGTATCTTAGCTAGATTTCTTTTGAACTTGATGAAGAGAAAGAGGCTCTTCTAGAGAGCAATTCATCAGAACTATTTTGTGGGTTTTTTAAGGAAAAGATTAGGTGACTTTTGTAGCATTCTGAGCTGGGCGAAATGACAGATTTTGCTCCCTAGGAAGTACAGATATTTCATGCTGTTTCCTGTGGGAATTGTTTGATGAACAACCTGAGTTAAAGCAACCTGCTGCTCTTTTGTTGTTTCAACTAGAACTTTCCAAGTGGGCTAACTGTTGCAATCTGTAGTGGTAGCTTTAACGAATAACTCATATTGGAGTATTTTGTGGTTAAAATTTATGAGCATGAAATAATACGATACCATATTTCTTTCTGTGGATGCATTGGAACAATCCAAGGTAATATCTTTGGGTATTTTTTCTTTGTATTCAGATACAACTTCAGTATAAGTTCTGAATTACTCACTTCAGTAAATTTTGTATGACAGCTTATGCAGTAAAAAGTTATCAAGAACAATGTATCAGTTTCAGTTTAGTGTATTGCTAACTTATTATAAGATAATAGGATTGGACAAAAACTAGTGGCATGCATATATCCACCATATCCCTAAAGGAATACCCGGAAACATTTTGTGAACTTGAAAACACATTGGCACGTGAAATAAAAAGTCACATGGACGATGAAAGAAAATTCTGTATTGTCCTGCTCTGGCATTGGTAACTCATGCCCACCCAGGCAGCACTACAGCTTCTCCCTGGGTTCAGGGCTCTGTGTGCCAGACACACGGACCAAGGTGAGGCTGCTGCAGGAAGGAGCATCAGGGGGTGCCTGAGTGTCCCTCACAGCCACAGCCCGACACAGCATCCCCTGCTCTGAGTCCAAGCCTGGGGAAGAGGGAGCACTATGCAGTGCAGCTGCACAGCTCTGCTATTCCTACTAAGCCTGTAGCCATTCCTGCAGTGCAGAAGCCATTGAAATCTTATGAAAGATACACGTAAATCCCGCAGTCTGCTCTTGTAAATATCAGCTCTTGTTTTTGTTCACCCTCAGCTTTTTCCCCTACCTTTGTTTACTTGCTATCTCAATGTTCATATTTGGCTATTTTGGCCATGGCTCAGGGCCAGAATTGAGGCTTACTTTTGCCTCTCTACAATATTTTGTATAAATACATGCTATATAAACATCAGTTGGGATAACACTGGGATCTTCTTAGAATCTTTCTTTTTTCCCAGCTGAATATATTTGGAAAGAATCAACAAATGCTTTTGTCTATATCACACTAATTTCTGGTTCTTTTCAGAGGCATGAGAGCTAGATAGATATTTCTTGGTGAGCAGATCACCAAATACAGAGTAGAGAGGAGTTTAATTAACTAATGTGGAGAAACTGCAGGAGGAGAAAATATATCTTGTGGTAGATAGAAAGTGAGCAATATCGATTTGTTTGTACTGGCAGTATCACCCACAGAGTATCACTGCTAACAGGGAAAAGGGATCCATAAGGGAGGGCAGAAGACATGGAGAGTACNTAGAATGTTTTGGTCACATGAAAATTTATAAAATCACTAAAAAAGAAAGTGCTAGGAAGTGTAAATAAAAAAAATGAACAATAATGCACTAAATTAATTTTAAAAAATGTAATTATTATAATTTTTAAAAGTGAAGCTGTGTTGTAAAATTCAGCTGCTTCAGTAAATTTTTGATAAGAGACTTAGTTCTGCTTATCAGTATTCTTGTAAAATGTGCAATGCAGACCTGCATCCAGTGCAAAATTGCAGTGTTTCTGGGTTTTTCTCCAGTTTCTGGTACTTCTGAAGCAGAACATNTGTGGAGAAACTGCAGGAGGAGAAAATATATCTTGTGGTAGATAGAAAGTGAGCAATATCGATTTGTTTGTACTGGCAGTATCACCCACAGAGTATCACTGCTAACAGGGAAAAGGGATCCATAAGGGAGGGCAGAAGACATGGAGAGTACAAAGAACAGTGTTCACTTAGGACTGAGATGTTTCTGTGACCTTTAACAAAATCTCAAAACATTCTGAGATTTTTGCATCATAACTGATTGTTCTAGGATGGTTAAAAAAAAAAAAAAAAGAGTAGGAGCAAAAAAACCCTCAGACTAGAAT